>NQWY01003566.1:0-10804 GCA_019425655.1 Rhizophagus prolifer
GAGTTAGTAAATTAAAAAAAAATTTATTATTGCATTAGATAGCATTAAACTTTCAAAATTTAAAATTGTCAAAGTTTTTTTAAAAACAATAAAATCATCAATATTTAAAAATCTTTTCTTTTCTGCAGAACATTAATTAATATGTCTATTAATATTACGTGTCTATTTTTTTTTTTAAGAGATATTATTTATCTTAATAAAATAAACTGAAATTTACATTTCGATAACAAATGCATTAATTTTATACAAAATAGCATTAGGAAATTAAAGACATGTTAAGCCAAGTAACTATCTACTAACTCCAAATCCAAAATTTTCACTAACCGATTGACTACCGAAATTCCTAAGCAGGATTCGTCTTACATATATACCTTACTCACCGACGCACCTAAATAATCAGTACTTTCCTACTAAAAATACTATGGATGAGCACTATTATTGTAAAAACCTAACGGCTTAATATAGAATGTGTTATCTCATATTTTGGTACACATCTCACTTTTCAGTATTGTTAGTATATTAATTCAAAAGATCGTTGACGGAATGTATAAAGAATTTGTTTAATTAATTTATTACTTCCTGTATACTGATAATAAAATTTGTTAAATCCAACGGCATACTGCCTTTGATAATATCTAAAAATGTAAATTTCTTATCATTACTCCAGATTAAATTAGAAAAATTTAATTGATGATTCAGTAATTTCATTAATTGTGGTTATTAATAAATTTTTCATTATCATTGTCAATCATCACATGCATATATGATTAAATTTTTCTTCTTGATCATCACAATACAGCACATTTTCTGTCTTTATACAAAGAGTATAAACATTGTTTAACATGAGAGTAAGTTTGTTTGGATTCTTTAAAATCAGCCCTGATTTTCACGTAAACATAATAATGTATTTCACCAATCAACTGTAATTGGTGGTATTTTCCATTTCTGTTTAGATTAAGAAAATTTTCTATAATAATGTTATTCCATGTTGGTAACCATATAACTTTTGAGGACGATTGTATTCTCAAATCAATATATCTTAGTAAGATGATCAACATAATTATTGTGTTGAATTGATCCACAATATTATTTTTCTTAATTCAAATAATGAGTTGTTAAATATATGTATGAAGATATTATTGAATAGATATAACATCAAATTAAGAAAAAATGAAAGATGAATAAGCAAGATATTAAATTTACTAAATATTTTAGTAATTATGCATAAAAGGTAAAAAAAGATTCCAATAAATATATATTGTAGATAAAAGATTAGAAGTTTAATACTGGTATACTATAGAAAAAGCAAATAAGAAGTAAATTTTATGTTGTAATTACATATTAGTTAAATTTTACATAGCGATTAGAATTATTTGACTTGTAAATAGCAGTATTTATATTATAATATGTTTTTTAATAAAAAATTTAAGTAAAAAAAAATTTTTATAATGTAATAGTTTTTTGGTCATAGTTATTAATAAGCACTTATGATCATTACTTTATATAAAATGAGATCAAAAATTACTGAATGATCAGTGATCAGCAAAAACTGTATGTTCATTCTCCGCAAAAATCAATAGGGCGCTCACAACTAACTTAAATTACACATGATTTTTGATACGCGTACAATAAACGGAATTTTATACGATCATTATTTCTATTTTCATAGTATTCAATCGGAGTTTATTGGTTAACGCAGTACTAAACGACAAATATAAAAATATCATTTTTTTAACCCATTCCACCAAAATGACCGATCAATCAATTTTTAACCGCTTTAGAGCAAATGACGCACCATATGTCGCTTTTCAAGACGATAACGAAGATCATGAAGAAGAATCAAATAGCTATGTTTTACGTCCAACACTACAAAATACGAATACGCGGACACGGACTCCGCTATTTCAACCTTTATCAAATCAAAGACAACAACGATACCATCAATTGCCCGAAAACGATGATGAAGAGGTAGCCTTTTCGGATCAGGAAAGTAATGAGGCTCCTCCTTCCTTAATTGTTGAGATGCCTTCTCAACGTCATAAGAGAGTAAATCTTAAACCGGGGATGGACATACGAGAGCTAACAATGTGGAAATGGGTTAATGTAGAAAATCTCGATTTATTTCTTGCACACGTAAGTTCTCAAAAGAATCTTTTTGTTTCGATACAGATATAACTGAATTCATGCTTTTTTTATGACGTTACTAGGTTTATTCATATTATACTGAAAAAGGAATATATTGTATTTTACTAAGTCGATTTCTAAATTTATTGTAAATTATTTTACTTATTTATTTAAATAAATTTTAAATTAATATTAATTTGTTGTTTTATTATTATTTTAGAACTATAGGATTTGTGCTTGGATTTTCAACCTTTTTGCTTGGATGTGTAGATTATTCATTAGTTCGTAGTAGTGATACCTTGTCGCGAGTTATAATACCAAATTGTATTGGGCAGTAAGTGTAATTAACGAGTAATTTTAGTCAAAGCGCGAAAGCATTCATTTATTATTTGTTGCATTTAAGATTATCCGGATGGACAAAACTATTTCTCGTGTTAGTTACTTGTACTTGGATCTGGACAATTGTTAGATTCATATTGGATATTCGTGGATTGATTGACATGTACAATTTTTACACTTATCTTCTTGACATCCCTGACGTGCGTATGTTAATAATTTGTTAATTATGATTGATAAGTGATCAAATTTTTTTTTTTCATCTTTTAATGTTTTTTTAAAAATTTTTTAACTATTAGGCTGATATGCAAACGATTTCATGGCAAGAAGTAGTTTCACGGATAATTATGATAAGAGACAGTAATCCAAACACAAGCCATCAAGTTAATAATCAACCGCAACAACGTTTAGATGCTCATAATATTACTAATAGAATAATGCGTCAGGATAATTATTTAATAGCACTTTTCAATAAAGATTTGTTAAATTTAACAATACCAATCCCGTTTCTCAGAAAACAAAATTTTTTGACAAAGACTATGGAATGGAATTTAAATTGGTGCGTGATGAATTATGTTTTTAATGACCATGGACAAATTAGGAAGAGATTTGTAAAAGATGTGCAAAGAGAGAAGCTAATTCATGGGTAGGTTACTTAAAATTGTATTTGTGAGATTTTATTAGTGTATTTTATTTTATCAAGGAAATTGAATTTATTTAGGTTACGTAACCGAATTATTTTTATGGGAATCCTTAATTTTGTTTCGGCACCGTTTATAGTAGTTTATCTACTTGTATATTTCTTCTTTCGATATTTCGAGGTTAGATTTATATATAATAAATTAAAATTATTGTTTATTTTATTCATCTTTTTAATAATATGATTTTTTTTTTAGGAATATCGTTCAGATCCTGGCTCTATTTTTGGTTCGCGTCAATGGACACAATTTGCTCGATGGAAATTTAGAGAATTTAATGAGCTTCCACATTTATTTCATCAAAGATTAGATAAGAGCTATAAACCCGCAAATAAATATATCGATCAATTTCCTAAAGCAAAAACTATTTTATTCATAAGGTAGTAGTTACACTTTGTTATCACATCAATTCGTAAATTCTTAATAAGACTATTAATACTCTCGATTTTTTTTTACAAAAGATTTATACTTTTCATAATTGGTTCTTTCACAGCCGTATTGATTTTAGCTACCTATATTGATCCTGATCTTTTTCTCGGCTTCGAAATTACACCCGGACGAACAGTTTTCTTTTATACTGGTGTTTTAGTGCCACTGTTTGCAGTTAGTCGTGGCATGATTCCTGATGATCATTTGGTTTTTGATCCAGAAGCTAGATTAAAAAAAGTTGTTGAACATACGCATTATTCTCCTGATGAGTGGAGAGGACGATTGCATACCGATGAAGTAATAATTTTATAATTTCTTATGGTTTTTTCTAAAAAATTTTTATAACCTTTTAATCCCAACTTGTTTAGGTTCGAAGAGAATTCATTCAATTATTTGAAGTCAAAGTCACGTTATATATTCAAGAGATTTTCAGTGTTATCGTTACGCCTTTCATACTCTGGTTCTCTCTCGCTGATTGTAGTCATATCCTTTTATATATTTGCTGTGTAATTATAAACGAAAAAATTGAACCTTTTTTTATTTTTTACCCTTAACTTTTAACTTTCATTGTACAGCAAATTATAGATTTCTTTCGTGAATTTACTGTTCATGTAGATGGTGTAGGTGATGTTTGCAGCTTTGCAATTTTTGATTTCAGAAAGCATGGAAATGTTAAGGTATTTGTTCTTATCACGTATTTTTGATATATACATATATTGGATGTAATAATCTCAAATTTTATATAATAGTATGGTGCGCCAGCATCAGAGGTTGAAAATGAGTATTATCTTTCGAATCTTCTACGTACGTATTAAATAAAAAACTTACTGAATAATTGATATTATTTTATCATAGGCGAATCATCCAGATTGGGAACCAACAGATCCGTTTGGATCTCTTTATCTTAGTCGTTTAACAGAATTTAACAATCAGGTTCACCCAGAACGTCCTAACGCCGCGCGTGCATCAGTAGTCGATTCTATTCTGTACATTTCAGTTATCCAATTGGCTCTCAATCAACACCTCATTATAACAATGCCGGAATTGGAGGAGTTGGTGGTGACGACTTGAACTCGATTATGGAAGATGGCCAAACACATGCTGGTCCATCTCATATAACGCATGGATCTTATCGTGGTTATGGTATAAGTAATCCACCTTCAAGCCCATTAAATTCCCTTCGTTCAAGTCAAGAACATTATACTAGTGAATTGGGTGATTCCTTTATATTACCGGGTGCAAGGATGGGTGGGGCTGGAATAAATGAATCAAATGAACATGATAAACCGCGTAATGGCGGAATAGTTGGTTTCTTTAATCAAATTTATGAACTTAATAATTCTTCAATGTAAAATAAAATATTAAAGCGAAAGCGTGAATAAATGGGATCGGCCTGAAAATAAACATAAGGAACATTATTTATTACTTTTTCGAATAAACATCTTTTACAAATAGTGTTGTTGTTTGATTAAGATCCTTCTAACATGTCAATAACTGACAAAAAAAATTGTAACTATATTTTTAATATCCCGAAATTTGAATTCCAAATTCCAATGTATCTTAATTTTGAACCATACACAAATTTATATGCTGAAAGAAATTTAGTCAATATTTATTAAAGAGTCATATATAAATAGATGTTGAAATAACTATACTTGAAAGTTTATTTTCTTTGTAGACAATGATAATTGGATTAGTGATGTTCTTTCGTCTTATGATGTTCTAATAATAAAATAAATATATTATTGATCGATTATTAGGAAAAAAAAGCTTCCTTTATTACTTACTTAAATGGAAATGATAATTAAAGGCGTAACTAATAAAACCAATTGCAAGAGTAACATGTAAAATGGGAGCAGGCGAACTAGTAGCAATATACCTTGCATAATACCGTCCCAAAAATCCCTGTGGCTGAACTTTTGGAGCTGGTCCTTTAGGTAACTTCGAATAAAGATCGCTTAGTGCCGCTGTTGAGCCCGAGGCCCCAGTTACTCCACTAACCGAAATTTTTGGTGGAAGAAGAGATTTAATTGCACTCATGTTTCAAGATGAAATGATGAAAAAGGAGATACTACGATGCACACAGTCTAAAGCCAGGTAATTTTAAGGGAAAGCTTGAAATTAACAGAAAAATAAATTTTCTATTAAAAAAAAATTTAAATCATCTATTATTCTTAATCTTAATTTATGTGTACCTTATGATGATAATTCCAGCTATACGTTTTATATATTTCCTACGTGACTTCAGAAAATTCCGTAATGCCGGCCGGGGAAGAATTTTTAACTACTGAAATGTGATTTTTATCGCGTAACGTTACACACGCTTTTATTAATTGTAGAACTAAAAGAGCTATTTTCATTTTATAATCACTATGTTTCGCTCTGGCGCAAAATTCTTCAAGAACTTGCATAGTTGTGCGTCGTCTTTATCGTCTTTAAATAGAACACCCGTGGTAAATATTTAGCATTAAATTTCGAAAAGAAAAGCAGTAAAAATTTGCTAACCAAAACTTTTTTAGATAATATCAATTTTTTTTTTTCTTAGCAGAAAGCGGGTATAGCTTTTCCTCAAATTCGCACTTATGTCTCTATGTATAACGTACATGTGGCCGGCTTAACCGAGGAACAGAATGAGGTTTTGTTTTATGAAAGTTAGCTCTTAATATTCTTGTGCTCGGCTAAAATGATTTATTGCATAGCTTCGTGAAGTTGTTCACCAATTTTGCCAAAAAGAACTTAGAAATAGAGCGGCTGAGATAGATAAGCAGAATTCTTTTCCAATGGTAAAATTTTAGTCTTTTTTTACGGAATGTAATTATTCAGGTTTAAAAAAATCTGAATATGTTTCTGTTAGGACATGTGGAAGAAGTTTGGTGAAATGGGATTACTTGGTATAACCGCTCCTGAAGAGTATGGAGGATTAAATAAAGGATATCTCGAGCATGTATTTGTAATGGAAGAGATATCACGAGCTTCAGGTTCAGTTGCTCTTTCATACGGAGCTCATTCAAATTTGTGCGTTAACCAGATAGTCCGGAATGGTAATGAGAAGCAGAAATCAAAATATTTACCAAAGGTACAAATGCATGACTTATCACATTTAATTATTAAATTTATCTAATTATACTATTGGATTAGCTTATTTCTGGTGAATATATTGGTGCGCTTGCCATGTCCGAGCCGGAATCCGGTTCAGATGTGGTTTCAATGCGTCTTCGTGCCAATAAGAAAGGGGATAGTTATGTTTTGAATGGAAATAAAATGTGGATTACTAACGGACCAGATGCAGATGTTTTTGTTGTATACGCAAAGACAGTTCCTGAAGCAGATGCTCGTGGTATTACGGCATTTTTAATTGAGAAAGTAATAAATAGTTTCTAGTTTAATTAATCATTTTTGGTCAAAGTTTAGTTATGAATTAAAAAATTTTTTTAAGGGGTTTCAAGGGTTTTCAACAGGACAGAAACTCGACAAACTTGGAATGCGTGGATCCAACACTTGCGAACTTGTTTTTGAAAACTGTGAAGTTCCTGGTAATTATTTAGTCAATTTGTATAATTTAATTGTGATACTCAGTGTTCTTCTATTATAGTTGAAAACGTTTTGGGGGAGGAAAATAAAGGAGTATATGTGCTTATGAGTGGATTAGATTTTGAAAGAGTCGTTCTCTCGGGTGGTCCTTTAGGGTGAGTCTTTAACACTATTGATTTGAAGTTCTATTCATTTGTTGCTTAGTTATTCTTTATTTTATTTAGTTTAATGCAAGCAGCATTTGATGTCGTTCTTCCTTATGTACATTCTCGACATCAATTCGGCAAACCTATTGGTCATTTCCAACTAGTTCAGGCGAAAATAGCTGATATGTATACTAAACTCAACGCTTCTAGATCATACGTTTACTCTGTAGCAAGAGCTTGTGATAATGGATTTGCTTCTAATAGGGTATTTGACATTCATAATATTATTTTTAAAATAAATACCGTTAAGATTTATCTTCATTTATAAATGTAAAGGATTGTGCTGCAGTAATATTATATTCTGCCGAGCGTGCCACCGAAGTTGCTTTAGATGCAATTCAGTGTCTTGGAGGTAATGGGTATATCAATGATTATGATACTGGAAGACTTCTAAGAGATGCCAAACTTTATGAAATTGGTGCAGGGACTAGTGAAATTCGGAGACTTGTAATTGCAAGGTTAGCTGAAGTCTTTTTTGTTGCCATTATTAGCTTGAAATGATCATTTTATTTATATATTATATCTTTTTTTACGTTAGGGAATTCAATAAGGAATTTGCAACCCATTAAAATGGATATTTTAAGTTAGTCTCCGAGCTAAACAAATTATTGATATTTGACTAATAACTCGAAACGTTTAGAAGAAACCATTTATTTTAAAATAATTATCGACCTTCATTTTTATTTAATTAAAAGAATAATAACATTACAGTATTATAACTTGAACCATATTACACGATTTAGTATTATACTCGGTTTAGTTCTAAGAGGAGAAAAGTCCGAGATCGCGAATTGCATTTGCCAATCTTTTATATTCCGCTAAAAGTTCTATTAAAAAATAATTATAATATAAACATAAATAATTTGTAATTTCTTTGAACACTTCATTAAAATAAACATAAGTATAACCTGGTACATCATTAACACGAAATTCATCAATTGGACAATCTAAGAATTTTTGAACGGGAGGAGGTATCTTATTTACAGACTTATCAACCTTTTGTTCCCTATTATCCTAATTATATAATATAAATCCGCAAAAGTTAATGAAACAAGAGAATTGGTAATAAAAAAAATAATTTATTTTTCTTTATTACCTCAACTATATGATTACGATCATTACTAAAGCGTGGCAATACATTAAAAGGAAGTAATCGGCCTGTGCTGTAGATATTTGGCAATTATTGATATTATGATTATTTTCAATAAAAAAAAAAACAAAATTTTAAAATTGATAATTACAATGATTTTGCTTCTTCATTAACATTCGAAGATGAGGTTTCTTCAGTGTGTGTGAAGTTATTATTTGTTGTGTTTATTTCTGCTAGTTCTTTCGCTCCTACTTCCAGTAAATCAGAATTCATTTTAATATCATTCACATTGTTATCCTTTGTAAAGTCTTGTTCTGACTGATCCGTGTTGGTGTTTAATAAATCTGAATTTTCTTTATTTTTTTCTAATGAATTTGTTCCAATATAAGTATTTTCGCTGTAACCGATTAGTCTTCCAAACATTTTAACGGAACTATCCATAACTCCTGTAATAGCTTTAATACTATTGTCGGCAGCAACAACAATATCTTGCCCCACTTTGCGAGTTCTTTGCTCCAAACTAGGGTTTGTATTCATGGATTCACTAGATTAAATTAAAATGATAGAGCATGTGTTATATAAAATTATACGCGCGAGAGATCACATTCCCCGGCTCAACTGTTGATTACCGAATTACAAACCTTGAAACTTTATCTGAAAGTCCTAATGTCAAATATTCTACGCTTTCTATAAATTGTACCACTGCCATCTATATTCAATTTAAATAAGAAATTATAAAATGATGTGAATGTTAAAAGTCGCAACTATAAAACTTACAAAATTAGTAAGACAATAAGATGATTCTCCACACAACAAAGTTCGTACGCGATATCTCGACATAAACCTATAAAATATTAAACAAAATTATCGTATTGTTGGCTTTAAATAAACACTATTGGCTTAATGGCTTAATATTTACCTCAAATTTGAAACCAACTTTTTTGGATTTGATTTGACCACTATAAAAATTAACAGCGGAAATATCGCATCTGCATTAGGATCGCTAAAACCGGTTTTTTCATCTGTTGGCGAATTAGGAAAAGTTGGTGACATAGGTAATTTTGGTGAAATTGATGTGATAGGAATATTAGGTGATTTAGGTGATTTAGGTGAAGTAGGCGAAGGAGGTAAGGGAATTAATGCGGGTGAGACGTCGGCGAGAGACGTCACATTTGAATTTTCTGTCGTTGTATCACTTGTACGACCAGAATTTGGAAGGGACTGTTGCGTTTTCTTCTTAAGTGCCTCTATATAAATTAAAGAAGATAATTATTAATTAATACATTAAAACTCTGTTTCGATCCTATAATTAAATATGTATATATAAATAAGACGTACCGACTACAATTCTGTGACATCGGACGAGACTATCGAGCTTCTCATGCGGCGCCTTTTTTTGTTCTAAATTTTGTAATTCCGCACCTGCTGCTTGCACTGCAAGGTCAATACGTTCTTGTTGCTGAGGTTTAATATCCAACCCGAGATTTGATGGTCCTAATTCTAAAAGATTTAAAGAAGCTATCTTCGAACAAAGTGCCTCATCGGCAACAATATCATTTGTCCATTTTGGACTGAATATACTTCAGTTGATTATAGAACAAAATTAAGAACAAATAAATGTCATGATTTGTTATATAATTTATTAGCAAGATTTTCAATAATAATACAAACTTATCATAAAGTGCCGTACAAACATATTTTTCAACAATATTCATTGTTTCATTTATATCATTTTCATTGGCTTCGGTGAGTTCTCCGTTAGATTCGATTTGATCTTCAATTTCACTACGCACACGATCAAATAATCCTTGGATTTGATCAATTGAAGAATCCTCGTTTTTTGGAAGATTTTTCATAAAATCTCTGATAAAGCTAAGAAATATTCAATATTCGAACAAATAAATACCAGCTTCTTGATTCTTGAATTAAATAATATTCAATAATATACACAAATTGATAAAAATTTTACGAAAAATTCATACTCATCGAGTAATGATTCCGGTAAAGATCCTTCAATCTTTTTCTCCATTTCTGGTGATTCTATTACTATGGTTTGAATGGGCATACCATGTAAAAGAATGTCATTATTATTATGTAGAATTTTAATCGAAGGATAATCATAAGAGAGATCAGGTTTAGAAAATGCTTCAAATATAGATCTATAATTGTAAAATATAAAATTATTTAGTGGATGACATATTTTAGGTCTAGGTAACTCTCCAATGAAAATAATGTAACAAAACTAACTTGTGACTCTTGAAATTCTTAATATCGACTGGTTCTGCAGATATTAAACCAACGGCTTTGAAAACATCCCTAGAATATATGAAATTATTTTTGAATATATTCAAAAAAAAAAGTATTTATATTATTAAAAAGCATACTCACTG
>NQWY01003610.1:0-31166 GCA_019425655.1 Rhizophagus prolifer
GATTTCATCGTAGCATTGTTAGGATCAATAGAGAGTCCTTTTTCATATGCTTCGACTGCATCCTTATATTTGCCTACACAGAAATAAGCATGCCTTTTAAATAACAACCCATTTTAATGTTAGATACTTAAGTGTCATAGGGGAAATAAAATTATCTGTAATTATGACCATTAATTTACCCAAGTCTGCTGTACGCTTTGCTATACTCCGGATTTATTTGTGATGATTTAATAGCATCTTCGATTGCCTTCTCGTGTTGACCTAATTGACTGTACGCAGCAGCTCTATATCCAGTATTCGTACAATTAAATTAAATAAAATTTGATTTCTGAAATCGATGAATCGCCTTGCAATTTAAGTTATTAAATACCTATTCGCATAATATACGGCGTTATTTCCATCAATTGCAATAGCCTCACCATATAATTGAATTGCTGTTTTGTAATCTTTTTCAGAAACTTTACGATTGCCTATAGATAAATTTAATTAATTTATATTATACAGGTCAATATAAAGTGATAAAACTTCCGAAAACACAATTTACCTGCTGATTTTAATTCCTCTGCTTTTTGTTTTTGTTCCTCAGTAAGCTCTAACTGGTAATTAATAAATAATATGAATGCATGCTATATAAACAATTTTACATAGAAGGAAATAATCAATTGAATAATTTAATTTGTTCTTACCTTAGTTTCCGCGACAACTATAATTTAATCATTGAAAAAGATAATTATTAGAAAGTTCAAAAGAAAATAACAAGAAAGGATTCGATAAATTCATACCAGGTTGAGGAGGTGCCGATCTTGGTGAAGGCTGTAATATTCAACCCATCGATGAAAGTGAATAATCAATCATAAAAAGAAATTAATTAATTATTAAAAAGATATGATAAAAAATATTGGACCTTTATCTTCTCTTGAGCTTTAACTGCGACTTCAAAAATTGTCAACAAAGGTGCTTTTGTAGAATATGCGACTTTTTGTTCAGGATCTTCAACATTCACGCCAAAAGCTTCTCCAATGCATTGTACTGTATAATAAAAAAGAGGTCTAGATCATTATTGATATAAACGCGAAAAACTATTGAAAACGAACCTGCTACTTCAACACCTTCCGTGTCTTCCTCTTTAATAGTTCCATCCTTAATTGATTGTTGCAAAAACTGCAAAATTGAGAATACAAGACGTTTTTTTATGTCAGTCATAATTGGTGAGAGAAGGGAAAAACTGAACTATTAGAACTTGTGTGAACTTAGAAATATGTGTGACGCAGTAGATTAGAAATTCGACCAATAAATATTTAATTATAGATTGTCCAATCAAATTTGGAAATTTTCATTCGAAATGACTTCAAACTTGAGGTTGCAGTCAATAAAACTTACAGTACAGGCAACCTCCTCCTCTAATAATAATGCGCGTTTTAGCAGGAGAATTTATTTACATGTAGAAACTATGCGAGAGCATAAGTTACGGACTGGCGATCAAGTTATTATTAGAAAGGAAATTGACGGGCTGGAATGGCAGAACGCGTCCATTGAGGTATATAAAAGCAGAATCATATTTAATAATCATTATTATATATTTATATGAAATTTATTATAAAAGATGATCACTGTGGGTATCGTATGGCCGTCCTTTACTATTAAGAATAATCGTATGTTTCCGGTTTATTGTTTGCTTTAACCTATAGTCACTAGTTATTTAAAATGTACTTAGTTTCTTTATATATTTAAGAGATCCAATTAAATAAATTGCAACGCGAAAATGCCGACCTTGAAATTGGTGATATCGCGATTTTATCGTGTATAAAATGCGTTAGTATAGGTGCGTCTAAAGTTGTACTGAAACCGAGAAATGCCGATTTTTCTATCGATCAAACGTTAAATATTTTTGTGAAAGAAGTATTAAGTAAGTTTGGTCTTTATTACTTAATATTATACACGTATGATTATATTAAAGTAAAAATTTTTGTTCATATAGTGGACATTAAGTATTTGATAAAAGGTAATCACATAGAATTTCAGTATCATGGGATAACAAGAAGTTTTCGTGTGGAAGAAATAATACCTATGAAAGATGAAAAAATTATTGGTGATTATTGCTCAGAAATCGAATTATACCCAATTAACCGAGACACATCTGTTGTAATTGTACGTGTATGTTCTATTAGGAAAACTAAATTAAAGACTTAACAATGTTCAGACAATAATTTAAAATTTGTAAATTTAAAGAATGTTAGTAAAGGTAAAAATATAAATGACAAATTTCCTGAAGTTGGTTATGATTCGATTGGTGGATTATCAGAAGAAATTAAGATAATTCGTGAGATTGTAGAAAATTCTTTAAAAAACCCCGAGCTATTTATACAATTTGGTAATTTCTTTTAAAAGCTCACAGTTATTAAAACATTTTATTAAATAATCATGCTAATGTGACAAAATATATGTTAGGATTACAACCACCTAAAGGAATTCTTTTATATGGACCTCCGGGTACCGGCAAAACATTAATTGCGCGTGCAGTCGCGTCGGAAACTAGGTCAAACGTAATTTGCGTGAATGGTCCAGAAATTTTAAGTAAATTTTATGGAGAAACAGAAACAAAATTAAGAGATATATTTGATCAAGCTGCTGAAAATGCACCTTCAATCATTTTTATTGATGAGATTGATGCGTTATGTCCTAAACGTGATGAGGTAGGATTATTTTCTAAATTAAAATATTTTCATTTTGTTTATAAATTAATTTATTATACAAAGGCAGGTAATGAATTAGGAAAACGTATTGTAGCAACACTTCTCACTCTGATGAATGGAATCACTAATAAAAAAACTCACGGAGTACAGCATGATCGAGTTTTGGTTATTGGAGCAACAAATCGTCCAAATGCTTTAGATCAAGCTTTAAGAAGACCAGGAAGATTTGACCGCGAAATTGAAATTGGTAATGTTATTTCATCAGTTGAATGTTGTTTGTTATTTATTTATTTACCTATCTCAAATCTCATAATTCTCTGAATTTAAGGGATTCCAAATTCCACTTCGCGGCATTCTATCTTGTCAACTTTGCTGAAAAAGATTCCAAATACTCTTACAACCGAAGAAATCAGTGCATTGGCAACAAAATCCCATGGTTATGTTGGCGCTGATCTGGCAGCCACCTGTCGTGAAGCCGGACTAAAAGCCATTAAAAGGTGTATAAAAGAAAATGAACAAGATTTTGTAAATATTAACGTACAAGATATGGAAGCTGCCATGGCTGAGATTCGGCCAAGTGCTATGCGTGAAGTGAATACATTTTTCATTTTGTGCGACATTAGTTTTCCTGATTGATACTAAAAAATATCTTTTTGACTCCATATAGATTCTTTTGGAAGTTCCTAAAGTCTACTGGTCAGATATAGGCGGTCAAAAAGAGATCAAACAAAAATTAAAAGAATCAATAGAATGGCCATTACAGCACCCCGAGGCCTTTCTAAGATTAGGTATAAGACCTCCAAAAGGTATATTGTTATATGGACCCCCCGGTTGTAGTAAAACTCTTATGGCTAAAGCTTTGGCAACAGAAGCTGGTTTGAATTTTATTGCTGTGAAAGGTCCTGAAGTAAAGTATCTGTAAAAATCTAGAATTAAAACTTTATTGTATTTTTAATCAAGCGAAATTTATTTATTTAATAGCTTTTTAGTAAATGGGTTGGCGAATCAGAGAAAGCAGTTCGTGAAGTATTTCGTAAAGCACGTGCAGCGTCTCCTTCAATCGTATTTTTTGTAAGAACTTATGGTTTAATAAATTTTATTTATAAACGCAATGACTAAAGTGATGTCATTAAAGGACGAAATTGATGCCCTTACTGTCAAACGTGGTATCAGTGGAGACGGTGGTACTTCAGTTGCAGATCGAGTATTATCGCAGTTACTTAATGAGTTAGACGGAATTGAACCACTAGTTAACGTAACTATTGTAGCTGCAACTAATCGTCCAGATATCATTGTAAGTAACATTAATACAAGACACCCAATTATATGAATTAACTTGTAGGTTTATCGATTTAGGATAGTGCTTTATTAAGACCTGGTCGTATTGATCGCATATTGTATGTAAGCCCACCGGACTTACAATCTAGAAGAGAAATTTTTAAAATTCAGTTAAAAAAAATGTCACATGCGAAGGACGTTAATCTTGAGGAATTAGCAGCCAAGGTAATGAAATTATAAAAGACTTCAATTTATTTTATTTATTGTTATTAAAGATTTGTTTAACTATTGTTGAAGACCGAAGGATGTTCTGGTGCCGAAATTGTAGCTATTTGCCAAGAAGCTGCTCTAATTGCTATGGATGAAGACCTCGAGGCTCAAGAAGTATAATCTTTCATGAATACCTTTGTTTTTTTCGTCAGACGTTTCTGATAGTGTTTTAATTGGTATTTAGGTAAAGATGGATCATTTCTTCAAAGCAACTGCTTCTTTTGCACATCGTATTACACCCGAAATGATTGAATTTTATGATGATTTTCGCAAAAAATTTGCCAATTTCCAAAATACGAAATGAATGATGAAAAAACAAATTTTGTTTATAAACGATTTATTCTAAATTTAGTTATCCGGTAATATCAAATTTTTAATTACAATATAATAAATAAACTAACATAATGATACTTAGAAATAGTCGCAAGATTCTTGCACCGCCAATAAATCATCTATAATTCTTTCCACCGTTGTTCCTATATGTTTTGTCATTTCTTTTTGACGATGTATAGCAAGATTTTGGAATTGGAATAACAGATCACCATCTAAAATACCTTTGGCTGGATTAATAGCTAATTTCTGCTTCGAATTAAGGAGTCTAATTTTATGTAAATGAATATCAGTTAATTAATTATGAAGTCGACAAATAAATTTAAAAGATACCTGAAAGCTTTTGGATTCAAACCCGCAACATGTTGTATTCCCGTCACCATTTTAGAATGTAAAAGCTGCAATCGTTTATACATCCTCTCGGGTATTGGGGTGACAATGCTTATGCTTCCATCTAAAGTTCCTAATAATTAATGCATAAATTAAACCAGGAAAGAGGATTCTAGATTCATAAGTTAACTTAATTTCTTCCATTGATTTACCACATAGGCAAAGTAATTTGCTTCCACTAGTATCTTCCTCCAAATATCTAGAACTTCCCTGCTCAATGGGACTATTTCTTACTAATTCTTTTTTTGGCATGCTTAACATCGTTTTCACTTGTGCACCGACGTGGAAATCACCGCGGCGAATAAGATTTTGCCCCGAGAAAGACTGGACATCTTAAAAAAGAAATTTAATGTTAATCTGAACTAATTTATTAACCAGAAATTATATAACATTAAACGCTTACTATATGGAGCATATTGAAATAAGTGAATGTTTTTATCCATATCTGCTACAGCAATGTATAACATGGGCTCATCGATTAAATAATTTAAACAGCTAACCTCCAATGAATGATAATCTTTGCCTACTAATATTAATTTTGCTGGTTCCTCCTTTTAAATGGTAAAGATCGTAATTTAAATTTTTGGGCATAAAAAAAACAAATATTCATTTTTAAGAATTACCTGAAATCCAAGAAACCAAACACTCTTGTATACATCTCCCAATAGTATATAATCCTTAACCGAAACTACGCTATTACCATAAATTTGAATATCTATGAATGCCACACTAATTAATCTATCGTTATCTTCAAAAGCACGTATAAATATCTATGATGATTGAGAACAATAAATAAAAAATACGACTATGCAAGTATGGCATTAATGATATTAATATATTTATATTTTCACCTTCGGTCCGACACATGTTAATAAATATCCCTTGACGTCGCAAATCGCGGTTACAGAGCCTTTTACTTCTTCATGACATAATAATTTGTACTTATGATTTGTTTGTGGATTATCTGGCTCGGGAACAACTTCAATTATTTCAAATACGTACACCTTAGTTAAATCTTCTCGAATGCGATAAGGTATCTTAGGGATTACGTACGTTTCCTCGCATACCTACGTCCTCGCCTCTGAAAAAACCTGTGCCAACAGCAATGAAAGATTTTCGTCCACTAGACGTAGATTTCGTTTGAAGATTTACACATTTAATACAGAGAATTTGTTCATCCTCCATAAAATCATATCTATGCAGATAATTTAAACATATTTAACATAAATAAGAAAAGACTAGTTGAATAAGACAATGTTGAAAAACCTGTCAACTGTCTCCCATGTTACTGGAGATATCAATTCTAACGAGAATTTTAGAGTTTCTGGCATTAATTGATCTCTATCTATTGACATACAATCAGTTATCATAGGATTCAACGTAATTAAAACGTGTTGTCATTTAATACACTTACCTTGTTCCGCATCATTAATAGGTTCTCCATTTTCATCCCTTAAAATAAATTCAACTGGAATTGAAGTTGCTAACGCGTATACTTGCATTTCTGCGTGATATTCAATACCATAACCTGTTCGGCGTAACGGAATTTTCTTAACAGGCCACTCCATATCATATCGAAAGTCTGATGGTAATTCTGATAACCTTAAGTTGTTCTGTAAAATCATATATGATTTATAACAGTATGTAACATCATATTAATATAATTCGCATTGAATAATTCTTACCTCATGATTGGCATAAAGAAAGCCCTGTTTACAATGTACGTTGTGAAACTGAGTAAAACATTTGATTTCACCATCAGCACTCATAGGATGCAATCTTAAGAAATTGTTATTTGCTATTAACAACCATGCAGGTTTAATACCAGCTATAAATACTCCATTATATCCGCTAATATTTGAGAAAGGTATTATTTTCCGTGTTATTTGCCCAAGCCGAAAATTTTGCCTTTCTGATGTATCATTGAACTGGGTCATATCATTGCTCGTTTCTTGTTGAGTAGATCTCTTGGAAACAGGTTTATCATGTATATCACTATAGATTGTATCGCGTGATATATATTCTTGCGAAACTCGTGAAAATCGTATAGCAAGACGCCCAGATAATTCGGCTTGTGACTGTGACTTTTGATAAGGATCAAACACATCACTGCCAGGAATGTATTGATAGGCTTTATATATAATTATGTCACCAACACTAGTACGCGCCTATGAATAAAAGGACATTTAATTGAATATAAGAATGAAAGATAGTTTAATTTATATTATAAGACAATTACAATTAAATATGGCTCCTTTGATCTCTTTCCAAAATTTATCAATAAAATTTCTTTTATTTCAGATTTTTGTGTAGAATTTAAGTTCTGCCGGGAAGCAAAATCGAAAAGAACTGCTGGCGACAAATCAAAATGCGGGAAGAGAAAAACTTCATCAAACTCAGGAAGCTTAAATATCTAAACAAATAATTATTAAAAACTTAGTTAATTATGATATCCCTGACAAAAACAATTAATATATACCTCTAAAGAACCATCCTGCTTAAACAATGTACACCAATATGTTGCCTCCAATTTTTCAGCTCTTCCACTAACATTTTCTTCATTTATTTCGCCTAAAACGTGTGGAGATTCATTTGATTTAACTTCTATTTCTACATCTATTTCCATTTCATTTTCGGGATTTGTGTCAATATTCTCATTTAGATTCTGAGTTTGAAAACCTTTACACAAATCATCAAATTCATCATCATCTAAGTTCATGGGTGAAAGGTGAGTAGACATTTTTCTTTTTTTATCAGATTTTAAAATAGAAAATTTTGGAGTTGCATCTTTCACGAGAGAAAAAAGTTCTGTATCGTCTCGATATATACAACATGAAACTGTTGGAATAACCTATTAAATCGATTTGTACTATTTCCTACGTTAATTCTCTCGGGTCGTGGATGAAATTCAATGTTTTTTGTTTTTTCATCAACATTCATCAATGATACATTCCCATTCTCGAATAACAGCAACACATATGGATCTACAATATTTGCAAATACAATCAAGCCCTTTTCAAATGGTTCATCGATTGGAATTAATTGTGTAAGTTTTCCTTCTATAGATATGAAATAAAACATTATGAGAAATTAATCCACGAGTTCATGAAAAAAAGAATTACGACATTCTCACCTTTATCCAAAAGACGAAGGCCATGATCATACACTTGTAAAATGCGTGTCCCATTCAACAAACATCCAACATTTATTGTTGGACCATCAGTATAAAAGTCGGTTTGTTGAAGTTCTTGCAATTCTTCACCACAACCCAAAACCTATTTATGGATAATTAGACTGATTGTGTAAAATATTCGAGTTCATCATAACGCATTACCATTGTTTTGTCTTTTTTTGAAATAAAAAGATATTTATCAAAAAAATCTCCATCGTTAGAGTCAATTTTTGACCCTGAACTTTCCATAGGAATTCCTGCATATATTGAATCTCGAAAAGAAACTGTCCATATATCTGTACAATCCTCCATTGGAAAGGAATTATTCACTATTGGGTTTATATTTCGCTAAATATGAATTAGTTTGTTAATATATTAAGAATTAAAATTTATCACAAGTTCAATTGATTTCTTACATGAAATATACAAAGTGACGATTCATCACCACATCCAGAGCAAGTAACTATTTCTAAATTTTTTTGTATTATATGTAATTGTGACTCCTCCTGTATTCAAAAGAAATATAAACGTCACAACGAATTAATCGAAAACATTTCCATCATAAAATAATATCTTACTTCTGGATAAGCCAATTCACCAAATGCCATGTCCACAATAGGACCGACGTTGACAAGAGTATCACAAATTATAAACTTGTAGTCTGACATTTTAAGAGGAGTATTGGATCTATTACTAACACCTCCGTTATCTGCCGGATGACTAATGTTGTTTGTTGCGCCGTTCTCCTTTTGTTTTACTTGATCTTTTTTTGAAGCATAATATTTTATTAAATGGGAATCACCTAACCTCGAGCCCAAAATGAAATACCCTTTTGAAAATTTACAAGCGCATGATGGCAATGTACTATTGCCCGCCTCCTCTAATCGAATTCCCGTTACTGTTTCCTCATTTTCTACTAATCTAATTACGTATAGGTTACCATCACTTAAAGAAAGTAATATATCTTTATCATCCAAAGTAACATGATAAGATCCCTCTAAGGCAAGTCCAAGATTTTCATATGTTTTATCTAATGGAAATCTTGTTGTTGATGACGCATAAGTATTTACAGCTATACCAACTCCTAGTGAACTATCATCAATATAAATTATAGCATCAGCAGCAATTATAATGACACCCATAGAGTCTGGAACAGGAATTAACTTTAAGCAAGTTTGTGGTAAAGTATCTCGTGTAAATACTACAGGATATTTTTGATTAGAAATGTCCAATGTCACTGTAATAACAGAACATGTGTCTTTTATTGAATTCGATTTTCTATAATTTTGAGATTGTTAACGTGTCTCCCTTACCCTGGCCATGTTTGATACGATTCAAAAAGTATTGCCAAAGTGGGCTCATGACAACCATATAAAAATTCCATATCAATAACGTTTTTAATTTTAATCTGCGAATCGATAGACGTTATATCAAAAACAATACTTTGCAAATAAGGAAAATTGCTAACCAAATGATACACAATAATAATTTATTAATTGTCTTGTCATTCGTTCATAAACCAAAACGTTTCATGCTTAATAAAGAGAACAATTTACCTAGCAATTTTAGAAATTTCTTCTTCAGATAAATTTGCGGTATCTTCCTGTCGAAACGGAAGAATGGCCAATTTGTTACCATAAAAGTTCAAAACTGCACATCTGTTGGAAGGATCAACTTTCAAATCAGTTGGACAAGTATTCGCTAGAAATTCGGTCTAAATAAGATTAAATTATTAGTATCTACTAAATACACAAATCAAAATAATTAATAAATACCTTAAATTCCTCACGTTCATAATAATGTATAGAAACTGTAACAATACTATTTGTCGCCAATGACCATTCCAGAAGGGAAATCTATTATATGTTGTGAAGTAACCGACGAACCTTTGCATCCTTGAAACTTAACAAAAGGCTATCCATGCCATTAACGCCCGAAGATGTCGTTCGCACAACTCCCATAGAAGCTATGTTACCAAAAAGTTTATATTGTGCGACAAGTTCAAGATGGGCAGTCTTTGATGAAGATGGGTTTGCAGCCGGTTTGAGTGTTGGTAAAGGGAAGCTCTACAGTGTCATTTTTGGATTATGTTTTGATTATAACAGTGTTGAAGTAAAATCGGGAAAATATGTATAAGATCACAAAAAATTTGGACGAAGTTTTGTATAAAAAATGATTATACTTTATTGAGTTTATTTTTTTTTGCTTTTGAAATTTTATATACACTTAATTAGCTGAATCAACTATTTCATCATCCTCACAAAATCCTATTATATATAATATTCTATAAAATAACGTTATATTTCAACTATTAAGAATAAAAAACTAAAGCTCGTTAATGATCTATAGACATGTCTCACGATTCGAAACTTATTATCTAATTTTCTTAAAAATAATTCTAACCATTCGGAAAGAACCTCGATTTTTCAAAGCTTTCTCTTGATCTAAAATTACCATAATATATCTTCTAAACCCGTCTAAAACACTTATTCAACATAAGCTTACCTGATCATCATCTTTACCAAGTTCTTGAGTTATATTACTATCAGCTTCTTCGGTATTCTCTTCTGTGATAAGCTCCTCTTCAATAAATTTATAAATTTGTAAGAAAGACGTACGAGATACTATTACGTTGACATCACTGGGTGAGGTGAAAGCAGCGCAAACTATATTGTCAACTACTGTTGGAGGAAAAACCTCCTTGTAAAGAGGATAAATCGACATGACCGTTCGGACAGTTAGGACACTTCTTTTATAGGATACCGAACTTGGATTTTTATCAAGTTAATATACCAGAAAACAGGGTCGATGATTTTCTGCGTGTGTCAGTGTAATAAAAGTTAATTCTGTGATTTGGCCAGAATTATGCAAGGTCGCCAACGGCATTACGATTCACAAATTCTGGCCAAACTTAATGTCAGCCAGCATTATGATGATCGCAAATCCTAAAAATTTCTGTGAAACAATTTTAATAACTGATACCGTAATTTATTTTTTAATTTATACAGTATTCAACATCACAATATTAAATAATAACATATATATATTTTTATTAACAAACTAAATAAACATATAAACTTTTTCGTATTATACAAAATCGCAATTATTGCTTTTTTCGAATTTTCGAAATATAAAATTTTTTTTTTTTTTGCCTTTAATGTTGACTTTTTTCAGCCATGCGATTCAAAGCCGATCCTGCCTTAAACCATTCGATTTGATTTTCATTAAATGTATGTTTAACAGTAAGGTCTACCGTTTCCCCAGTTTTCTTAAGAAGTCTAAGCGTTAAAGGTTTATCAGGAGCAAGGGTAGTAAGGCCAATAATAGATACTTTATCAAATGGGTCGATCTTATCGTAATCAGATGGGTTGGAGAATGTAAGTGGTAAAAGCCCTTGTTTCTTAAGGTTAGTTTCATGAATACGAGCAAAAGATTTTACAATTACTGCTGCACCTCCCAAATGTCGTACTTCGAGAGCAGCGTGTTCGCGCGATGAACCCTCACCATAATTATCATCACCAATAACAACCCAGGGAGTATCTGTCGAAGAAATTGTTAGAATTATTTAAATATAAAAAAAAAATTATGAAATAAATAAAATGTTGACACTTACTTTTGGATTTATAGTCACGAGCAACGTTAGGAACAGCATCATATGTTCCGGTGAAAATATTTTTGACACTATTAGCAGTATTATTCTCGGCGTTGATAGCACCGATTAACATGTTATTTGAAATGTTATCTAAATGCCCTCTGAATTTCAACCAAGGACCAGCCATAGAAATATGATCAGTGGTACATTTGCCTTTGACTTTAATTAAAATAGGCAATTCTTCAAAATCTTTTCCGTTCCATTTAGAAAATGGTTTTAATAATTGAAGGCGGTTACTATTTGGGTCCACTTCTACTTTAACAGCCGTACGATCCGATGGAGGTTCTTGGTAAGTGTCTTGACCAGGATCATAACCTTTCAAAGGTAATTCATCACCAGTTGGGCCTGCAAATTTGAAAGGCTTTCCATTGGCATCTATGAGTGTATCAGTTACTGGATTGAACCGAAGATCACCTGCGAAAACAAATGCAGTTACAATATCTGGAGATGCTACAAATGCATGAGTGGCAGGATTAGCATCATTACGTCCCGTAAAATTTCTGTTATATGATGTAATGATGGAATTCTTTTCGCCTTTTTTAACATCCTGGCGATCCCATTGTCCAATACAAGGACCACAGGCATTAGCAAGAACAATGCCACCAGCATCCTTTAGTATTTGTTCCTGACCGTCACGCGAAATAGTAGCCCGAATTTGTTCAGATCCAGGTGTAATAGTAAACGTCGATTTTGCCTTTAATCCATGATCAAGAGCTTGTCTGGCTAATGAAGCGGCCCGAGACATATCTTCGTATGATGAATTTGTACATGAACCAATTAAACCAACTTTCAATTCCGCTGGCCAGTCATTCTTTACCACCTCATCTTTAAATTTACTTATAGGAGTGGCCAGATCAGGTGTGAATGGACCATTAATGTGTGGTTCTAATTCTGATAAATTGATTTCTATAAGTTGATCATATTGTGCACCTTCATCAGCACGCAAGTTATGAGAAAAGGATTCAGAGAAAGATGCAATCTCTTCGCGTTTTGTGGCACGGAGAAAATCACTCATACGTTTATTAAAGGGGAAAAGTGATGTAGTAGCACCAATTTCGGCACCCATGTTGCAGATTGTGGCCATACCAGTGCATGATAAAGATTCAACACCAGGACCAAAATATTCAACAATAGCACCGGTACCTCCTTTGACTGTCAAAATACCGGCTACTTTAAGAATAACGTCTAAAATAAGATAGAAAATAATTTATCGTTCGTTATCAATTTTTCTTTGTTGATGAGATGAAAAAAAAACATATATTTGAACGTCGCTTTTAATGCGTTCATATTACATACCTTTGGGAGCAGTCCAACCACTTATTGAACCGGTCAATTTAACACCAATCACATTTGGACATTTTAATTCCCATGGAATATCGGCCATGTTAGGCGTGTGAGAATCAGTACCAATCATAAGACCACCTGGGAAGGCATAATTCTCCAATATTATCTGATGAATAATACCGGAACCTGGACGCCAAAAGCCAATATTATATTTAGCAGAAGCTGATGCCAAGAAATCATATACTTCTTTATTCAATTTCTTTGCACGATCCAAGTCTTTTTCTCCGCCGATTTGAGCTTCGATCAAGTGATCACAGTGTACGGTTGTAGGTACTGCAACCTCAGGCATACCAGCAGACATGAATTGAAGAAGGGCCATTTGTGCTGTAGCATCTTGACAGGCAACGCGGTCGGGACGTAGCCTGAGGTATGATACTCCACGTGCTATATCTTGTCCATGAGGATCGTCTAAATGACTATATAAAATTTTTTCTGATAGTGACAATGGTCTGTTAAGCCTAAATAAAGATTATAGAAAAAAAAAAGGGTATTGATTTATGATTATATTGTGAAAATTCGTTAATAAAAACGAGAAAGTAATTTACCTTTTTTTAACTGTAGTCAAATTATCTTGAATCCTTTTGTAATTAATATATCTATCTTTTTCAAAATTGGATATTGGTATTTTTTTATTCGAAATGTCTCCTGCGAGAACTTGAGCATAATTACGAATAGGAAACTTTTTCGACAAATGCGCACTCTATGTTTATTTTTCAATTTGTTAACACTTATAAAGTGCGTCGAAGATATCAATTTAACTATAATTATACATACCTTTAAAAAACTCGATAATTGACGAGCGATCATGTTGTCGTTTTCCAAAGGAAAAAGACAGTTTCGTTTTTACCTTTTTTATTTAGATATTCAAAATCAGGTTAAGGCAGATAAATATAAAGATTGAGATTGTAAGCTATTACGTCACTCTGCAGAAGTAGCTGTCACGTGATATCTATCTGATCCCGCGACGGCCAATAATATTCCCTAATCCTAACCCTAACCCTGACGTGAATAATTGAGTTTCCCGCACTAAAAAAATAAGACGTTTTGATGGTGAGATCTGATCCGGATCTTCCCTAGACCTCGTGTCAGATAGTGTCTAGATGTAGATAAGTTACTTAAGGCCAATTTCAGATTGTTTTTAAACTGTAAGAAAGCAATTCATTCAAAGCATAAAATAACATTTGGCTAATATGTAGTTCTAGACTACACATGAAAAAGAAGGGTTACTGATAGAATTTTCCAAAATATTTCTTGTCAAAAGAGTCTGCTTTAACACTTCCTTTTTCAGACTACTCGGTTCGTATTCAATATAGAAATTCATCATGTATCGATAGATGAGTTATTTTTTGTAAAGCTTTTACAGTATAAATTTATACATAAAAACTATACATGTAAAACAGAACGTAACACTATGAATTTGTATTATTGATTTTTTTTAGATTACAGTAGGATTTGTAATACATATTTATCAATTTTAATTTTAATCTACAAATTAGCGTAATAATTAATACTTTTCTTTTGTCATTATGCGATTAGAAAATTTTAAAATATGTATTATTCGTCAGCGATCTCCAAATTGGGAGACTTTGGTAGTCTCCCTTGGGATTCATCAGGGTCGTCAAGTTCGATGGCCTTACGCTTCCTTTCGGAAGATGACGAGAGAACTTCAGTAGACAGACCATCCACATCATCTTCAGGTTCGTCCTTAAGCTTGACCTGATCGGCAGACTCAACAGATTGTTTTTCTTTAACTGGACTAGTTGCATCATTCTCAGAGACCTCTTCAGAACGCGATTTTTTTGTCGGAGATTGATCATCGGTTACAACATCATCAGGTCCGTCCTGTTTTCTTTTTTGGCCACCAGATTCGGTAGATTGTTTTTCTCGTTTGGTTTGCGCAACAACAGCATCATCGTCAGGCTTGTCTTGTGACTCGGACATTCTTTTTTTACCGCCAGTATGTTGTTTTTCCCTTCGGCCGTTTCCTCGACCTCTCGCTGTCCCACGGCTTCGACCTTTACCTCGAACGTTTGTATTTGTATTATTTCTGCTACTCTCTTCTGGATTAATGCCAAATTCGGCTTTGAGTGCATTACTTTGTTTTGATTTTTCTAAGATTTCATTCTTTTTCTTCTGATAATAGTCTTTCTCCTCATTGCCTAGAATTTTCGAATTACATTAGCAACCAATTAAATAAGATTTAAAATATTGCCAGACGATCTTAACCTTTAAGAATTCTAAGTTTAGGTTTAATGCCATCAAATTCCAGTTTTTCAAACGGAGTAGACTCGAGAGCAATCGGTTGTTCAAATTCGACAACTCCGGACGAATTTTTGGGGTCGTAATGTACGTATTTAACATCTCCAAAGTGATTTTGCATTTGTGTCTACCATGATTGTAAAGAAACATAATATATAATAAATACAATTATGTTAGTTTTAATAAAGTGAAATAGTGAGATTTATTCATATATACCCGAATGGTCAAATAAGTTGATTTTGGACCTGCGTCTTCAAAATGTAACAAACAACCGGGAACCCATCTCTTATTAGGCCGCTTCTCCTTCTTGGTTATTTGTTGTTTTTGTAAACGCATTGTATTAGGGTCAAGTCCCTTCTCAATGCATTTCATCTCGCAATAATCAAATCTATTGTTTAAACAATACATTAAATTGATGTAAAAAGTATATTACATAAAGTATATCTCAATTAGAAAATAATTACTTCATCATCATTGTAAGCTTTACGTTCTTATATGATATATCCATCTCCGATACTTTCTTGGCTTCTTCATGTGTTGCAAATTGGATAAAGAAGGAATCCTTAAAATAATGGGAAATTATGCTGTTTAATAAGTCGAATGATTGATTATTTATCAAAGAAAGGTAAACAAGCCACCTTATAAGTGTTATCATCATCTCTCCTCGCAAAGGCCTTTTCAACTTTGCCATATTGTGAAAAGTATGACGCGACTTCTTTTTCGTAATTAGTATCAATTTCATCTTTATTAAACCCTTTCTACATAAACAAACGTATTAAATATATTTAATTGGATATAAAAAATACCAAAAAGTAGATGTAATTTATATCGTAAACTTACCACGTAAATTGACCTCCAAATTGGAGAATCTTTGATATGTTGAGGGATGTCAATCATGACGAGAGTCTTTCGTCTGACGTTTTCTCCTTGTTCATCGACCTCAAGCAAATTTGGGGATTTTCGCAATGCCTCAATAATCAAGTCAAAATCTTTATAAACTTGCATTTTCTTGAATCTGCAAATCATTTTCAAAGGAACCCCTGTTACAAAGGTAATAGCAAAAAGATGAATTGATTGTTTAATGAAAAAATAACTTCTAATTCTTTATTAAAACTTACATCCTTGAGGGTTTTTCGATCTTACTTCATTCAAAAATTTATCGTTTGGCAAATTCTTGTCACCAAAATAATATTCAACTTGAGTCAATATTTTTTTCTTCAACTCCTCAATTTGTTCTGGAGTACGTGAGACTTGTGTGCTTTCATCCAAAGTTGATGACGAAATATCTATGATATTTCATTTAGCATATTAGCAATTCAAGTTTATGATGACGTATAAGGCATACTTTGTCACGTGAAATTAGAATGTTCTCTTCACGAGACGAATATAACGCGATTTTCATGTTGTCTTCATAGGCATATAATGTATTTTACTATTGACAATATACTTTAAAGATTTACCTGCGTCATTTGTCGAACCATTAGCATTACTTTTTCCTGGATCAGTTGCCATTTCTGTAGTATTTTCGGGGGCCGCGGCATCTGCAAACAACGAAGAACAAAAGATAAGACATACAATTAATTACAGTTCTTGACGAGATTCTTTCGTTACTTTCGCTTAATTGTGTATATATTAACCTAATAATGCACAGCTCTCTGAATTATCGGATGTTTGAGTTTGTTCAGGAATGTGTTTTCTTTCCTGTGTGGAAGCCATAGTTATTGCAACTGCGAGTGATAGTTAATAGGAAAGCATCCTTTTATATAAAATTTTGATCCATCTATATGCAATCACTTTGCATAATAGGTTTTACTACGCCAGTCCATGCACAATTGACCAATGATATAATAGTACATATTGTTTATCTTTGATATTAAAAAAAAAAAAATGAAAAGTATCCTAAATCATTTTCGTTCAACTTTTTTTATTAATCGAAATAATACATTTTCACTTAATTCTCGTTATAATTCTTCATTATCGAGTTCATTACAATATTTCGATTTAAGCCACATCCACCCAATTCCCCCTAGCTTAACGCCTAAATTCTGTATATCGGATTTTATTCTTTTTCCAAATCATTTTACACTACAAGAACAAGCATTTTTAACTACTCGTTCTTTAGAAAAACTAAAAAGGGTTTTTGGTAAAAAGACAATATATCAACCTTCGCATTTTGATCATATCATACACAATTATAGAGAATGTCAAGTAACTAATTGGACTAATGGTGATAATGAAATTGAACGAGAGACCAATAATTTATTAGATAATAAGGTTTACAAATTATTACCCAAAATTAAATGGCTCCCTATACATATTCTGGAGTTGGCCGAATCTATTGGTGGAATTAAACCCCACGTTGATAATATTGAGGTAATTTACTTATTATTGCCAAAAATTTTTTTTTTAACGTAAAAAAAATATTAATTGTTACCGTAAAATTTTAAAGTATTCTGGTAACATTGTAATCGGAATTTGTTTAATTTCTCCTACTGTAATGATACTTAAACATATAAATAATCCCGAATATAAATTTTCTGTTTTATTAGAACCTGGGTGTCTTTACATTCAAAGGTAATATGATTTATAACTTTAAATAATTGTTACAATTTCTAAGTATTAATGTATATTATAGAGATACAATTAGATACAATTTCACTCATGAAATTCCTATCGATCCTGAACAACATAAGTTTAAAAATAAGTTTATACCAAAGGGACATAGAGTTTCTATAATGTTTAGGGTATGTGTAAATAACTTGTATTCAAAATATGTAAATTTTCCTAATATTTATCTTTCATTTTTATGTAATTAGAATGTCAAATAATAATTTGATAAGAATGCTAAATAATAAATAAATTTTTTAATTTATATCTTTTAGAATAGTGTTAAATGTTAATATAATCCCTTTCTCATTTTAATGTACTACTAAACTTATTTATACCTTTCTATAAAGGAATAAAAGTACAAAAAAATCTCAATGGCAGATATAAAAAAGCTAGTATAAACACACATTTGTCCTTATTTACAAATAGAGTTGGGTAGGGAGAAGTTAAATAAGAAAGTCATAAATGTTCAATTTGTTGCGAGGCAATCATCCAGATATTGCTAATTCCGTAATTAATTTCGTGCACACATCAAAAAAGGGATACATAGATGTAACTTCTTTTCCATCGGTCCTTTGTTGGTGAAGCATTCTTGCTGTTGTTGAAGTAATTGGAGGAGTTAAAAATTTATTATTTTCAAATTTGGGCGAATAATGGCCATCTTGTTGATTGGATGAAAGTGATGACGGAACATCTGATTCAGATTGCGATGTAAGTGATGAAGGTGATGAAACCGATGATGATGTAAATTCAGTAGCAGCAGATAATTCATATCCGACATTTTTGAAATCAACAAGATAGTTATTGGTGTCAAGTCTATAAAGCTGTAAATCTATCTTGACCTAACAAACATAATTATTAGAATCTTGTATTAAAACAAATTCCTAGATGTGATTTATACTTGCTTGTGAACCAGTAGAATAAGTATATCTACATCGAACATGGAAAGGGTCCATTGTTTTCCATTCCTATTACCAAACTAGTACAGTAAATACTTTTTCAATAATAAATAATTACAAAATATTAAATATTACCATTCCTAAATTTTTTAAAGCACGATAAATTTCAAGCATGACTTCAAGAGGAGGACTTCGGGAACGAATTCCAAAATGCCATTTTGATCTCGACTTTTTTTTATTCGGGCTGGGTAATTTAGCAAACATATTACCTATTTCGCGACAAAAACGCGTTTTAATTGTAATTTCAAATAGGAAATTGGTTAATTTCATTTAAAAACAATCAATTATAACACATTGTTATCGCTTTACTAACCTTGATAATACTCTTCACTGGGAGGCAGGCTGGAACTTAGCACTGAAATACTTGATGGTGCGTCATCAACTTCGTCTCTTATTCTTTCTTTTTCTTTCGAATTCTTTTAAAAATATAAATATTTTAATAAATTTATAGGTAATAGTTTGTAAATAATTTATTATTTACCTGAAGGGAATTCCATGAAGGGGGTGATGTTGCAAAAAAGCTTTGGCAATTTTTCTGTCCGGATATTTTTCCAGCCAAAATCATGCGTTTATTATCTACTACAAGTTGGTATGCCACTTTGATTTGATTATTTTCTGGCTCCTGTAATGCCTGATATATAGTATTCCGGCTGAAGCCCATTTTCTAATTAAGGTGTATATATTTGTCAATTATATTCATCCTCTGAATTACGATAATCTTACAAGAAAATACAAATAGACAAAACCTTTTGAAGTTCTGTCACAATATTACTATCTATTTCGGCAAATGGAGCTTCCTCGCTTTCTGGAAGTGGTTTAAGATAATCAGGTAATTCAATATTAAACCACGGATTTTGTCTAATTCATGAGAAAAATAAAAAAATTAATAAAAATGATAAAAATATATAAACATAAGAAGCTAAATTTACCTGATATCTTGAATAGTTATTCTTTTCATGGGATCAACAATTAACATCGAAGATAAAAGAGATTTCGCTTCGGGTGATAAAAACGGCGGTAGCGTATAAATACCACCTAAATAAATTACGCGTTATATTAAATTCGATTTTCAAAATTTCTTAACGAACAAATTAACCTACAATTAATTTTTTTGAATAATGTTGGAATGTATTCGTCGTCAAACGGTAGACGGCCACAGAGCATAACATATAAAATGACACCACAGCTCCATACGTCAACTTCGGGACCTGCATATAATCTCCCAGAGATGACTTCTGGTGCTGCATAATTTGGGCTTCCGCAGCTCGTTTTCAAAAATTCACCATCAGTCATTATATTTGATAATCCAAAATCTGCAATTTTGACGTTTTGATAAGGATCCAAAAGAAGACTTATATTAACGAAGAAAAGTGTTAATAAACTATTGAAGAATTTTACAAAGATATAAACCTTCCTTACTTTTCAGGTTTTAAATCTCGGTGTGCGATCTTGTGCCGGTGGCAATATTCAACAGCACAAATAATTTGTTGAAAAAATCTTCGAGCGTCGTGTTCTGACATCTAAAGTAAATAAAGGTGCAATTAAGTAAAGAATGAGAATTGAAAAAGATTTATATAAAATAATTTTTCTCTACCTTGCCTTTCTCAACGATAAAATTGAATAATTCACCTCCAGCGTATTCCATTACCATAATGATATCTGTTGGTGTTGTGATAACTTCGTACCTAAAATTAATGGACGCGGAATTTTAACAAGTTATTTACAATTTTATTATATGAGGGTGTCGGAGCAATTTAAGGTACTGAATTTCGCGTTTCACTCTTCCAACCATATCCAGACTTGCAATTTTCTTCCTATTTATAAATTTCATGGCTACCTTATGACCAGTAATTGAATGGACCGCCACTACAAATTCAAAAAAAAGTTCAGAAAACAGTAATAATCAAATTTGGTTCTCTTTTCGAGATTATAACTAAAAAACAATCTCCTCAGTATATTTAAATAAATTTACTTTTAACTTTGCCAAAAGAGCCAACTCCAAGGGTTTGTAAAACATTATATTGTCCGATTTTAATCTTATTAGAAGCCATAAAGAAAACTAATTACTACTACAATTATTTTGCGCGAAGTTATCAAACGCCCGACTTTAATAATATTGCCTTATTTGTTTACGATTACAATTAACATGTGATAACTAGATTTTTCATGTAAGAATCTAGTTACTAATCTAGTATAATTCCTACCAGTTTATTTGCTAATAAGGTAAAGGTCTGATTTATGTTCTCATTTGACGATTTTTTTTTTCGAAATGTCTTTTCGGTTCAATTTTTCGGTACTTAACTTTGTTGTTCGGTTTTAATTTTATATAGGCTCTTGCCTATATCATTTAATGACTTATTCCGCTGAATTATCAGTCAGAAGAACTTGAGCCTACAGAAAATGAATCGACTCAGATCCCTGTTGATAAGTGTGATAGTTTGAACAGTCTCTTTCGGTCCGACGAACAGCAACAGCCATTCATTCCTCCAAGTGAATTAGTTCTTAACAATTTGGTAAATAAGTGAATTAAGAATTTTTATCCAACATTTCTTCTAAAAAATTCTTTTCCTCTTGTAGAATGATATACTTCCATCAACTTTGATAGCTGAACGCGTTATCTTTTCTGCCTGTGAGCAATCTGTCCTTTATAAACGGCACCTTTCTGATGTTAGGTTTCAATTAGCACAAGAGGATAATTTGCTGGAAACAAATTACAATGAGAGTACAAGAATTTTGGAATTGACAGCAGATAGTGATATAGTTCAAGGAGTCTATGAAGGTATTCTACTATCCAAAATTATTTGAACGAATTTATTATTTGAATTTATCGAAGGCTTTTTAATTAGGTGGATTAAAAACTTGGGAATGTGCACATGATCTTGTTGAATTTCTTTCAAAGAATATTGATAACTTGGATTTTGAAGGAAAGAAAATCTTAGAGGTTGATTTATTATATTACATTTTAAATTTTAAAGAAATATATAGTGTCACTAACCTATTTGATAATCAAAAGCTAGGTTGTGGATCTTCACTTCCAGGCATATATTTACTTGCTACTAAAAATCCATTTAGAATTGATTTTCAGGATTATAATGAACAAGTTTTAAAATTGGTTACAATTCCAAACATATTGCTCAACACCTTATTATGTCCAAAGACAGATGATTTTTTTAATGATACCGCAGAGATAGATGTTCCGGAGTATCCTAATTTGTTAGATCAAGTAAAAAAAAGTAGATTTTTCATAGGAGACTGGAGCGGATTAACAGTAAGCATTTATAAAGAAAGAAATTTTTTCTTTATTTTTAACATGATGATAAAAATGGTATGTTTCTTCATTTAGGACATTATGAATTTGAACTCCGAACAAGAAAAGTACGATCTGATTCTAAGTTCAGAGACAATATATAATACAGACTCACTACCAAAACTATATAGTGTTATCAAATACTCTTTAAAGCGACCAAGCGGTATAGCGTATCCTTTTTGTAGCTTTCTTTTATTGTTCACCCTTATTTTACATAATTTTTCTTAATAGATAAATAATTAGATTAATCGCAGCAAAATCAATATATTTTGGCGTTGGTGGTGGTATATTGCCATTTCGTCAATTAATTGAACAAGACAAAGTATTCGGAATCAAAATTTTTCATAATGCAGAAGTACATATAAAAAGAGAGATCTTAATGCTGACTTTTTTGGATACCTTTACTAATAAACAAAATATTATTTGAACAAAACATTATTATTTGGTTAAAGTGTTCTGAATTAAGACTAATTCGAATATCTCAGAAGTCTGGTATCCTCTTTTACTGATTAACCTATATTCCAAATTATCACCAAACACAATTTGATTTATCGTATACAAAGAATTTTAAGATAAAATGTATAATCATAAAAGTTTACCAATAAGAATAGCAATATAATAAAGGTTGATTTAATAAATGGTTGGAAAATATCATATTTATTTTTTAAATTTGAATAAGTCAACTAAATTAACATTTTTTTTTAATAATTATAACTCAACAGTTAATTGATTCGGTTTTTAATTTACACCTTGAAACCACGAGAAGCTCTACGACCACGAGCCTTCTCAAATTTTCTTCCCTTAGATCCGACATAAGGTCTTGATAAAATAAAATATTTAATTAATATTATATACTTAGTTCATATTAAATTAGAGAAATTTCCTTAAAATAGTAGCTTACTTGGCGTGTTTATGTGGACCCATACCAAAATGTTTAACAGCTTCTCTGGAATTCTTTGGGCCTCTAAGTAAGACTGTATTAGAGCCAGTCGGAGCACGAAGAGCTAATTGATCAAGAGTTAAAACTTCGCCACCAGCTTTTAAAATTCTAGCTCTAGCGGTTTTTGTAAAACGGAGTGCTGCAACTGAAAGTTTTGGGACCTCTAATACTCTATTATCATCTGTGACTGTGCCAACAATTACAGCTGTTTTACCAGGTTTATTAGAAAGATTACGAATGATACGGGAAATAGACATTGGTGGCCTATTAATTCGTGACATAAAAAGCCTTTTCAAAATAACTTTATTAAACTTAGAATCTGTTCTTCGAGCTAGAAACCGGTATACCTAATCGGATAATTAAAAAATTAAAGTTTTCACATTTGAATTTCATTTCTTCCGAACAAAATCGATGCATACCTTCACCAACAATCGAAGGTAGACATCTTCACTCTTTGGCGCAGTCCGATTCCTGTGTCTCACGTGATGTTTTTTTATGTCAATACCCTAAACAAACGCAATTAAATTCTTGTAAATGTCTTAAGCAAGAAATATTTTCGAATTTATTTTTTGTCCTATTTTCATGTTAAAGTAATATTTCATTGACTCTACGGATAATTATTAAGGATCATTAATTTGATAACACGGAAAGTTACGCTTATTTTTTCAGATCGCGAATTACAAGAAAAGTTCCAAAAAAAAATTCATCCATCTAATTATCGAATACAGCGAAGAATCTTACTTTTTCATCAAATTTAAGATGATAATTAAATTATTGTCATAAAAAACCTACGGTATTAAAAACATTAAAAACCTACCATTTCGATTGGTCGATTGAATCCCTGGTGAAAAGAAGGGAGAAATAATTTTGTTTGTTATTTTTCCTTTATGCCTTCGAGAAAAAAATTCAGGGTAACACGGATCATGACCACATGATATCATAGATTCTAATTCCTGATTCGTTAATATCGATTAACATGTCAGATCAGGACAACTCTAACGTAATCATTAATTATGTGATAACGACAACAATTTTTTCAAATCTGTTGTCCGTTAACCATGAACCACTTTCCGTTAAATTTTAATATACCCGATCATGAAAACTATCCACACGAAAAGCCGAAAAATGATATTTTTGCCGACGCCATTACGAGAACTCAGTGAGTTTTTTTTTTCTTCTTTATGAAGCATCGTGATAACTAATTTTTTTTTTTTTTTACTATTAGACAACCAATTGTGACTGGTACTTCGGTGCTTGCATTGAAGTATAAGGACGGTGTATTGTTAGCTGCAGATACATTAGGTGTGATATTATGGCCATTCGTTATGATTAATTCTTTTAACTCGAGTTTTATTAACTTTTTTTGCGAATTTTTCAATTTAAAGCATCATATGGTTCACTTGCTCGGTTTACGAGTGTTCCACGTCTTTATCCCGTAGGTGATTTTACGGTACTCGCTGCTTCAGGAGATATTTCCGATTTTCAATATGTCCAACATCTTTTAGATACTGTGATGTATGTTAATTTTGGAAATGTTATTTTTTCATGCGGAAAAATTTCGAGACGAATTCTTATATAAAATTTTATAGGGTAGGAGAGTATTATACAAATGACGGTCATGTCCTTAGAACGCAAAATATTTATGAGTATTTAAGTCGTGTGATGTATGGTAGACGATCTCGTTTTAATCCTTTATGGAATGCCTATATTGTTGGGGGTTATAACGATGGAGAAAAGTAAGTAGCTCTTACATATTTTATTTTGTTCTTTTTTTTTGATAAAAAATATTAAAAAAAATAATTTTAATTTTAGGTTTCTTGGATATGTTGACCTCCTTGGAACGACTTATCAATCTTCAACAATTGCTACTGGTTTTGGAGGTTATTTAGCTCAACCAATTTTGCGTAAAGCTGTCGAAGGCAGAGAGGATACACTTACAGAAACTGAAGCCATTGAAATTTTGAACTCCTGTATGAAAGTTTTATATTACAGAGATGCAAGAAGTTTTAATAAGGTGTGTAAAATATTTTATATTATATGTATCTTCTTTATAAAGGCTATAATAATTTTTAAATGTAATAGTTTCAACGCGCTAAAATTACCGCTGAGGGTGTAGAGATAACCGGACCTTATAAAGCCGAGACACAATGGGACTTTGCTGATGGGATCAGAGGATATGGCCCTTAGACGGATTAAACATTTGGCAAAACGTTATATGTGCCGATTTATTGATTATTTAGTTATGTTAAAACATTTTTACTTTTAAGAAATATGTATTCTGTGATCAGCTAGATTAATTAATTACTGAATAAAGCCAAAATACGGATTTTATTTAAAATTATTAAATTAAACATAATTAACAAGATTGAGAGAGCGATTTTAATCTTTCAATTTCACTTTTAAGAATATCCAAAGTAAATTTATCGCAATCAATTAATTCCATTTCTTCTTCAGCCATTCTTTTAACTTGCCACCAACATTTATCCATTTCTCCAAAACCTTTCCAAAATGGAGCTTCTTCACTTTCACTTTCATGCATACCAGCTAAAGCCTGTAAAGATCTTAACCATTGAGATTTATAATGATCTTTTTCGCGTTTTGTCGTACTTAATTGAATTTTAAGACTATTTATTTCTTCTTGCAAATTCTTAACTAGGGAGGAAGAACTTCGATTTCCTAATTCTTTCGTTCTTTGATCAAATTGTCTATCTAATTCTAACCAATGTCTTTCAAAATCTTTTTCAGCCCTTAATAAACTTTCATCTCTTGTTTTAAAATAAAGAATGTATTGTTGTAATTGTCGATCTATTGATTTTAATTGTTGTACTTTAAATTTACCAAAACTTTGACGAGTAACGTTTTTCTTCTTTACGGCAAGTGTTTCTTGAATAAATTTCATATTTTCTGCCGCTTTTTTAAATAAATCTGAACGAAACGTTGAAATGTGTTCATCATAATTATTTACAGTAGAATTAGCAGGTTGAAGTTCTTTAAAAAGTTCTGATAGTTCAGTAGCACTCTGTGATTTGGTTAATCCTCTTTGTTGTTGTACTTGAGTTGAATTATTTTCACCATAATCGTCAAGTCTTATTAAAACGCTTATATGACCCATTTCACGAGAATTTGTAGATACTCCAATGGCTTTAATAGGTGCTAAGGTAGTAAAAGTTTTAATTTCAGCCTTAGTTTTATCATCTATTACAGGTTGAGATAAGAATATCTCTTCCAAGCGTAAAGTAGCAACTCCAATTTGAGATTGTTTTTGATCTACAGTTTGCCATATCTCCATAAGTAAAGGTACAGCTTCAAAATATCTATTAAGCCTTTGTGGAGTCATTATAACATCAATCGTATTTGTACCATTTACTAACAAAATGTCTTTACATTCTTCAACATTTAAAAGTGTTTGAGTTGATTTATTATGAGTAATGCCTAATGCAGGATAACTATATCTAACATAAATATTTTTAATATTCTTATTCAACTGAATTGATTCTAAATCTATTAATACTCGATACTTATGTTCACTAATTTGTTCTCTAATTTGTTGTTGTTGATCATTTTCTTGAACATTTTCAATAAGAAAAGACTTCGCTCTTTCCATAACGTCAAATGAAGTTTCTGTTACGGAATTATCATCGGGGTTCTCTCTCATTATGGTAAGATAAATACCAATTCTAGCAGTTTGTACATCAGCTGATACTGGCAATTCTCTTTTCGAATTATACATTGGACATACTCTATCAAGAGAACGTGGTTCTCCAGTTTTATTATCGAATAATCCTGTTAAAGGAATTTCAGCAAATCCAATAATTTGATTATCATGATATAAATTAATTACAACTTTTGATTCTTTAATTAAAAAAGATTTTAATTCTTCTAATGAAGATTGTATCCTAAATGTAAAAGTCTCAGGATTAATATTTGGATGTGAAAGATCATAAAATTTGTTTGAGGTTATATCACTTTCAAATATTGTAAATTGAAAATAAAATCCATGATTTAATGTTGATAAATCAAGTTCAGGAAATTGTTGTTGTGTAAGAAATGATATCGTATCTTGTAATAATAATTGCAAATTCACTCCAAAATTAATCGTAATAGAAAAGAGAAATATTTCATTTTCATTATTTCCAATTTTATATAATTTAATTTCTTCAGATAATAATAATGATGATTTTCCTAACGGGCTTGGTATATAACCACCAATATTATTATTAACAGATGGTGTTGTAGGTGGAGATAAATTTGGTAAAATGCAGAAAGATATTTTAATTTCAGGTAAAAGTCCTCCTTTTTCTTTTTTATTAGTAAGTGATACCCATCTTTCTTTGCCACTTCTATCAGTTGCTATTCTTAAATCTAACATCGAATATCCTATCAGTTCTCCTCTATTATTATTACCATTACCTTTTGTACTATCTATTGAAAAACATTGTAATTTTAAATGTGCCCATTGTGATCTTAATATATGTAAAGTTTTTTGATCAACTTCCCATGCTAATTCTGTATCCCATATTGGAAATGATACTTGTTCTACAGTGTCTGTTGATAATATCGAATTAGAATCTGGACTTATTGTTGAAAGTATTTCATCCGTAAATCTACATTCTACATAAAGTTTCCCATTTGGATTCTGAGGAAAATAACGCCCAAAGAAGAATTAATACTTATTATTTAAACAGAGTATTTAAATTTTTTTTTGAAAAAACGAACCCTCTATCACTGTGACAACAATCGTACATAAAGGATTAAATTTTGACATTAGGTAAACGATAGAGTAAAATAACGCAAATCAGCAATATTTTTAAGACGCATGTACGTTGTAACACAACATCGTAGTAGATAATCAAAAAAAAAATTTTTGTTCTCGATACTATCAGTTCTTACGATGGAAGTATTAAAAACTGATAAAAATGAATCAAAAATAAAATCTATCGAAATACCTTCAAATGATCAAGTATTAAAGAAAGGGAAAAAAAGAAAGAGAAATAAAAAGAAAGGACAAAATCGGCAAAACCAACAACAAAATGAACAATCCCCACAAAACATTAAAATTGAAGAAAAAGAGGAATCAGATAACTCTGAAAAAGAATCTCAAGAAAAAGATAATAAAGAAGAATCTAAAATTGATAATGTTGACGCAAAGTCAACTAACTCAAATTCTTCGGTGGATAATGAAAAAAAGGATTTTTTAAAACAAAATGATGTTAAAATGAATGATGATAATGACTCTAAAAGTTAGTAAAAAACAAAGGACCATTCAATCAAATGTGATCGATGGAGTTGGTGAAATTCCCACACTTGAAACTAACGGTAAATATTTAAGTATTCTATTTGATATTAATTTTTACAATTCTTATCTAACAAATTTTTTTTATAAATAACAATAGAACCCGCCTCAGAATCCATTAACTACGATTTTGAATCTTTAGATATTTCAGAGCCTACTAGTAAAGCAATTAAAGAAATGGGTTTTACTAAAATGACTGAAGTTCAAGCAAGAACAATACCACCGTTAATGGCTGGTCGAGATGTCCTGGGTGCTGCTAAAACAGGCAGTGGCAAAACTTTGGCATTTTTAATTCCGGCTATCGAAATGCTTCACAAATTGAAGTTTAAGCCTAGAAATGGTAATACTTTTAGTGATTTACTTTATAAAAAATTTTACACTAATTTTATTTATCTTGATAGGAACTGGAGTAATTGTTATTTCTCCAACAAGAGAATTGGCTCTTCAAATTCTTGGAGTTGCAAAAGAATTGCTTCAATTTCATAACCAGACATTTGGAATAGTAATGGGTGGAGCAAACAGACAAGCAGAGGTTCAAAAAATAACCAAAGGAGTAAATTTATTAATTGCCACTCCTGGAAGATTATTAGATCATCTTCAGGTATTTTATTTAAAGAATTCAAATACGAAAATTAATTATATTATAATTAAATTTTGAGTTATTTTTCATAGAATACCAAAGGGTTTGTGTATAGAAACCTCAAGTCTCTTATTATAGATGAAGCGGATCGTATATTAGAAATTGGGTTTGAAGAAGAAATGAACCAAATTATTAAAATTCTTCCGAAAGGTCAGTTTTATATATTATAAGTGTCGAACTAATTATTATAATTTACTAACCTTCTTATATTCACATATATATTTTAGAAAATCGACAATCAATGCTCTTCTCCGCTACACAAACAACTAAAGTTGAAGATCTTGCACGAGTATCTTTGAGACGAGGACCAATATATATTAATGTGGATGAAAAAAAAGAAACAGCTACAGTGGATGGGCTTGTTCAAGGATATGTTGTTTGTGATAGTGATAAAAGATTTTTATTGTTATTTACATTTTTAAAAAGAAATTTAAAAAAGAAAATGATTGTATTTTTTTCGAGTTGTAATTCTGTCAAATATCATGCAGAATTATTAAATTATATTGATGTACCGGTGATAAGTTTACATGTAAGTGTTTTTTTTTTTTATTGTTATACGGTAAATCAACTTTACTTATTGTTTATTCCTCTTATTTTAAAAAGGGAAAGCAAAAACAAACAAAGCGTACAAATACCTTTTTTGAATTTATTAATGCACAACATGGTATTCTTCTTTGTACAGATGTAGCAGCAAGAGGATTAGATATTCCTGCAGTAGATTGGATTATTCAGTATGATCCACCAGATGATCCACGTGATTATATTCATAGAGTTGGTAGAACTGCTAGAGCAGGTGGACATGGAAAAGGGTTATTATTCTTATTACCAAGTGAATTAGGATTTTTACGTTACCTTAAACATGCAAAGGTACCATTAAATGAATATCAATTCCCTCCTAATAAAATTGCTAATGTTCAATCACAGGAAATAATCTAATTTCTTTCTTATTATTGAAATAGCTTGAAAAACTTGTTGAAAAAAATTATTATCTTCATGAATCAGCTCGTGATGGATTTAGATCTTATTTAACGGCTTATGCTTCTTATTCTCTTAAATCGATATTTAATATGAATAAATTAGATCTTCAAAAAGTTGGTAAAGCATTCGGATTTAAAATTCCACCTAAAGTGCATATTAATATAGGTACGAATGGTAAAGATACAAAAATTGAAAAACGTAGTAGAAATGGTAAGAATATTGATCACATTGCAAAACAGAGAAACAATACTTTTAATATGAGTAAAAATAAACAGTGGAGTAAATAAATATTTAAAAAGCTAATTTAAAATTTTAATATTGATTATGGTAGTTTATTGAGTAATAATGCATCCATGCATTCATATAATTGCATTGCACAACAACAAAAGGGATTGCAATTATTGAGATAATTTTATGAGGTAAATTATGTCAATATCAAGATAATAAATGATAATACTTTTAAACTTTCACAAAGAGAAAAAATGACATAGCTTTTCTTCTAATGGAATGTTCATGACCTAAATTTTAATATATATAAATATGGTATCTAAGTATATACTTATACATTTACAGTACAATTTGTAATGATTTAAATATCAGCAATGTTCATTGCTGAGCTCTGAAATGAGAAATAAAATTCCATTTATACTTAAAGACATTTAATCTTATAATTCTGGATATTCTACTTCTGAAGGTATGAAGGAATTGTTTAATTCTTTTTTTTTCATGCAATTATTCAATTCCATAATTGTCGTGCATATGATTTCTTGGTGCACGCGGCATCATTTGTGCTTGTGAAGGTGCGTTAGAAGGATGTCCCATCATTTGAGCACCGCCTTGCATTAATTGAGGCACAATCATGGGTTGAACTGCTGATTGCATTCCATTCATTTGCATATTTACACCGGAAGGGACCATATGCATATTAACAGGTTGAACATTAAGAGCTTGCATATTGACGCCTGTTGACATTGGACCCATTTGCATTGTCATTTGAGGTACAGTCATTCTCATAGTATTTTGGGGTGCCATTTGTGGAATTCCACTATAATTA
>NQWY01003723.1:0-12300 GCA_019425655.1 Rhizophagus prolifer
AAGGAACCATCCGCATTTTTGGAAACAACCACAGTGGTTCTTTGATTAACGAGACCCAAAGGCACATTGGTGATCTTGTACATGGTGGAGGCAATGCTCTTGTTGGGTTCCGAGGCGTTGTAGGGGTAGATGTAGGTAAACCGGTCGTCGGGATACACTTTTCCCTGAAGAAAATGTGCCCTCAAAAAATTACAGGCCTTTTCGAGAGCCGTAGCATCGTTCGCAATTTCGGTTAAAGTAGGTAAGTCTTTGTTGTTGATAGCCGATGTCATACGGGTATTGTTCACCATCAATACGGTGTAGTAATTGTCTTCTCCGATCCCCAGCAATTCGTCGGAAGCATTTTTCAGGCAGGTTTCCACATAATCCACAAAGGTTTTCACATTCGAGTTTTCAGTTCTTGCCTTGCTGAGGTAATACCACAGTCTTTTCTGGTTCCAACCAGCGGAAACTCCGGGTGTGGTTTCCCGGGTGGAATATTGCAACAACTTGTCGGTGCTGTAAACGGTTCCGTTCTCAAACGTTTCGATGGGAGTCACTGTCACCGAAGTTCCCTCATCGATGTTTCCGCTTGCCTGCAACTTGTTGTTTTTGTATCGGATCAAGTCGCCGTAATAGCTGACCCGGAAATTCCACCCGTCGTAGAGTGAAGCGGCAGGTCCTTGTTCGGAGAAAGAACTGATTTCGGTATTTACATCACCTTTCTTATATCCTTCAAAAATGTGCATGCGCAACAAATTCTTCAAGCGGGTTTCCACATTGGAGCCCACGATCAAGCTATTGCTGAAAGCCGAAGTGGTGGAATTGAAGGTAAAGCCGTCTTGCGTGAGCAAATCGTTGGACGGAAGCAAGAGAGTGTATCTGACTGTGGAATTGCCCGTCAGCTTGCTGTTCATCAGGTTTTCCCGGAGGGAGTTGTTGTAATAATTCACATAAGCGGCATTGAGGTATGAATATTTCGGATTCAAGAATATACCTCCGTACACCGTTTCAAAGAGTTTGCTCTTGATCACGTGGTCGATCTGATACACCAATCCATTGCTGGCTATCTTTTGGCCCAAGACTTTGAAGTCTGCATATCCTGCACCGGAAGCCCCTTCGCCGTTCACATACTCACCGGTAGAGGCTTGCGCTCCCTTAAACTTGGAGGGCCAAACAGTTCCATCACTGATGTGCGTGTTGATCAGTTTGGTGATTGCTTCCAAGGGCAAGTCGTGAATTGTAGGATAATATTTCAACAACCTCTTATTGATATACTCGTTCAAGGAATCGTTGTTGGGCACAAACAAGGTGTACCCATTCGTTTCGGTCAAAGAAAGGTCGTTGTCGTATAATTCATAAGCGGGAGAAAAGAACAGGTAGTTGTTGATGTCGTAGGTTTTCACATACACCTTGTCGATATTGGCATCCGGCTTTATCAACTTGTAGAGCTGCGTCAAATCGGAGTTTTCTTCGTACGATTTATAAATATAACTATTGGAAAGGGTTTTAAAATTCAGCAACGAGCGGAACACGCTGTATTGTTCATTCTCGCGAAGCAGCTTTTCGACGTTGCCCAATGGCTCGTTCACAGCCGACACCTCGTGTATGATCCCATTCCGGGTAATAATATTCGGTGTCACTATTTTTGCATCCATCACATTTCCAAGTATGCCCTTGGCAGACGACTGCGCTCCCACATATTCCGTTTCGGGAAAGAATGTGTTGTAATCTTCCGCCGTTAGGCTGGAATACAAGAAGTAGCTATTGGAGAATACCGGCAAATACTTAAAATTGAAGTCGGAAGAGATGTATCCGCCTATCCTGTTCTGATCCACCACCCATTTGTTGTCAAAATCGGGATCCTGATAAGCTCCGGCGTAATAGTTGGTTTTCTTCTTAAAGGCTAATCCATCCGTGTAGATGCCCGAAGAGTAGATGCTCCCCAATTGCTCCGACTTCCATTTCGAAAACACCATCGAATAAGCCACTATGGCATCTACTTCATCCTTCGGGATGTTGGCCACGGACGAATAATTTTTCTTCTGGAGAAAGAGCTTGAAAGCATCGTCATTGGGAGCAAACACGGTGTAGAGCCCCCCTTCTTTCAGCACCGGCGCATAAGCCGTGCGATCCACACATGCCAGGTAGCTGGAAAAACGTCCTTCCGTCTGCAATTGGTTGTAAATAGTTGTTTCGAGCCAAGCTGGTTCATCAAAATAACTATTGGTGTTTTCGCATCGAGAGAAAGCCAGTACTGCGAATATCGCAAGAAGAATATTCTTAAATAGTTTCATGACAATGGTTATAGGTTATAATTTGTTTTAAAAAGAAACAATTTGAGTTTAAAGTTTTCAATTATTAGATATTAGATTCGCTTGTTGGATGTATCAAACTAATTATTTTCGCTTATAGATTTAAGAAAATTAACATCACAAAAATACCTGTATAAGCAGGCATAGACAATAGAAAATTGTACAAAAAGCTATACTTTAGTGTCACAAGAGGGCAATTAGCGACAGTTGTGCATCTGCTAATAGATTCACAATATGTGAGCAAGCAGCTGAACTTATTGCTTTGCTCAGAAATTTGCTGCCACTGCTAAAAAGCCTGTTGATGTTCGTGATTTCCTTTTCGCAGTTCGTAGTTTCCTTTTCGCACGGGGTTGTTTGTTAATTGAAGTTGGCTATTTACTAACTTCTTTAACTTATCTGTTAACCGCGGTTCACGATTTCCTTTTTTCTGAATATCGTTTCCAAATCGCAGTTATCAGATGGATAACTGCGGTTGCAAGAATACAAAAAGTAGCAGGCTATACACGGAGGGAAGTAAGCTGTTACCTATTTTTTGTTCACGGATTTGAATTCTAACTTGGATATTTGCTTGTAGGAGTGGCTGGATGTCCCAAACAAGGACTTGATGTAGGCCTTGACGTTGATGGATACATCCACTAAGCCAGTGGTTGGGTGATAGAGGATTTTGTTTCGGGCCATGCGGGCATTATCCAGATGTATGTGAGCCGTGATTGCGTCCCTGTTCTTTGCGATGAAGGCGGCGTGGAGCTCTTTCAAGGATTCTATCTTGAGTTCTTGCTCATTGGGGTTGTATTCCGGAACTAAGGAGAGGAAACTGATAAGGGCTGTCGTAGCTCATCTGCGCAGCCGAGATTTGATTTACGATTTTGCCTTTGGCTTCCAATGCCTTCTTCTCATCGTCGGTAAGTTTTGCGCTGGCTCTTTTTCCCTGAAGCTTGCGGGTGATGGTTTGTGCGCTCCTGCAAATCTGATCGCTGCTGCCGCTTGCCTTCAGCGAATTGCTTATGCGGGTGACAAGCTTGCTAAAGGGGTCGAATAGCTCTTTGCGTGCAACAACGGCGTTGGAATAAGTGGCGTATGCCTGGTTCACTGCGTGGAGTGAGTCTGCGGATGCGGCAAGCAGGGATTGCAGGGCAGGAAGCTGGATGCTACTGCTGGAAGGGTTGTAGCTTGTGCCATAGGCTATGACGATGGCAATGAGGTTTTCGAGGTTTGCTACGTTGCGGGCATGTCCTTTTTCTGAAATGGAGGTCATTGTTTTGTAAATTTTATGTTAGAAATCTTTTTTATACTAAGAAGCTGCAAAGCTTGTGAATGCAAAAATAAAAAATTATTTGGGTTATTATGCTTCTGGATGCGTGTTGTTTAGCATAAGGTGGAGAGTTAGAAAGAAGACTTCTTCCTTTCGTTTGCAAAGGAGGGACGTGAGATTTCACGCATGTTGCAATAAAGGGATTTGGTAAGATTAAAAGCCCGTTAGGCAACTTAAATGTCTAGATAAAAGATTGGACTTTTAAAATTTTCTTTTGTTTATGTAAACAAAAACCACCTTGACAAAAGAACTAGAATTCCTGTATGAGAAACTATCCTAAAAATCAAGAGTTATCCAATTTGCTAATTGTAAGCTATGTGAAACACAGAAAGAAAACTTTTAAGGCTGATATATGAGAAACTCCGTTTCTCTTACAGGACTGAGTTTCTCTTAGGGAGTAGTTGGCAGCAATAATATAACGACACTAAAAAATAATGATAAATGGGAACAAACAGAAAGGCAATTTGGATTTCTTATGACTTCGGTCTTAAAGGTGACTATACTGGACTATACACCTGGCTTGACAACAATAATGCAGTTGAATGTGGTAACGGACTTGCTTTTTGTAATTATGACACTTCAAATCTATCAACAAGACTTTTGAACGAAGATTTAATCAAACATATAACTAAGGACTTGAAAGACCACATTAAACTTTCAAAAACTGACAGACTTTATATAATTTGGAAAGATATTGAAACTGAAAAAGTTAAAGGAGAATTTATTTCTGGTGCAAGAAAGCAATCGCCTTGGGAAGGTTATGGCAAGTTAAGTAATGAAAGGACTATTGATACAGCAGAGTAATGTATAAAATTCTAATTGACACTGGTTACTGGATTTCTCTATACGACCCGACTGACGACCCACATAAGACAGTTGAAGCGGAGAGAATATCATTAGAAATTGAAGACGAAGAGATAATAATTCCTTTCCCGACACTTTATGAATTTGTCAATTCAAGACTATCAAGGAGAGACGCAAAGTTAGCATTTGAAAAACTCCTAAAAAAAACCAATGTAAAAAGATTAGATGACAGTAAATACAAAGAAAAGGCTTTAGAGAACTTCTTCATTAAAAGCAAACACAACTACACAGATATAAGTTTAGTTGACGAAGTTTTAAAACTAATAATTGAAGACAAACAAGTTAAAATAGACTACATAGTTTCATTTGACAGTGGACTTATTAATGACGCAAATTCTAAAGGAATTAAAAGGATATAACTACTCAAATGGAAAAGATAGATTACATGGACAAGAGAATTACTGCTACCAACACGGGGTTTGCGTCAGCCGGGGTGACGTGCAAACTTGGAGCTTTATGCTTCTATTCAAGTGTAGTGCTGGTTGTCAGTTTTGTGATCCGAAACCCGCCCGAACGCAAAGCCCGAAAACGTTATGAGCTATAATAATTAAAAAACTACAATATGAAAAAATGGATGCTTTGGATACCCAAATTAAATCTCGGCTTCAATGATGCAGAAAATTATAAAAGGCCTGAGAATAGAGATCTCTTTAATAAGATATTTGTTGAAAATGAGTATCTTAGTAAGATACATAAAGACAGCACGTATTTTATACTTGGAGAGAAGGGTACTGGAAAAACTGCTTACGCTGTCTATTATGCTAACAATCAATATCAGAACACCATTGGCATACTTAATTACATCAGAGAGACTGACTATCAAAAGTTCATTACCTTGAAAAAGGAAAAACACTTAGAGCTGTCTGATTTTACAAGTATTTGGAAAGTAATAATTTACTTGCTTATAAGTGAAAAAATTAATTCTTCAGAAAATCGTGTTTCTCTCTTTAATTCAAACAAATTTGCTGCTTTGCAGAAAGCAATAGATGAATACTATGCTGCTGCCTTCTCTCCTGAAATCTTACAGGCCTTAAATTTTATTGAAAAGTCGAAAATTGCCGCTGAAATAATAGCTAAACACATAAAAATATCAGGAGAGAAAGGTTATGATAAGAGTTTTACTCATAGCAAATTTCAGACTAACTTATTTTTTATTCAAAAACACTTTGAAGATGCAATTAAGTCAATAAAACTAACGAAGAATTACCTACTGTTTATTGACGGCATTGATATACGACCACGAAATATTGATTTTGAAGATTATCTAGAGTGTATTAAAGGTCTTGCAAATGCTGTTTGGTCTATTAATAATGATTTCTTCTCAACACTCAATTCTAAGAGTAAAATCAGGGTTGCGATTTTGATGTGCCCAGATATATATTCAAGTCTTGGACTTCAAAATCAGAATAACAAGTTACGTGATAATGGTGTTCTCCTTAATTGGATTACTACATTCAGAGAATATCGTGAATCATCTATATTCCAATTAGTTGACAACCTACTTAATGCTCAACAACCTTATCATAATTATCCGGGGGAATGCTGGGATTACTATTTCCCTTATAAGATTCAGAATTCTAAAACCGGAATTAATGATGATAATTCATTCATTAGTTTTTTGAGATTCTCCTTTTATAAACCAAGGGATTTTGTTTCAATGTTATCCATATTAAAGGATAATTTTGTTAGAAAATCAATTGACCCTAAGAAAGTTTTTCGAAAGGAAGATTTTGATAGTGATGATTTTAGGACAGAGTTCTCAGACTACCTGTTGAGTGAGATAAAGGATCAACTGTTATTTTATTATTCTGAAGATGAATATCAGATATTCATTGATTTTTTTCAAGCGTTAAATGGCAAAGTTGATTTCACCTATGATGAATTTATTGAAGCATATAAAAAATATGTTACCGAAATTAACGGAAAAGGCTTTGTTACTCCAAAACTAATGGAGAGTTATGATAGATTTTTGCAGTTTTTATATGACAATAACATTATTGCTTATATAGAAGATGCAAAAGATGAGTCTTATATGAGGTGGTGTTTCAGAGAAAGAACATATTCTAATGTTTCACCTAAAATAAAGACACACTCTCGATATACTATCCATTATGGCTTACATAAAGCATTAAATGTTGGCAAGACTGTAAAAACATCAAATTCAAGGACATCAAAAAGAAAGAATTACAGCTCATAACAGCACCTATGCCCAATAGCCTATGAAAGTGCAACTTGAAACTGCGTGCCCCGCAGAAACATTGTACCTTTGGACAGTGACGAAGCCCGCGAACCGGCTACTGGGGATAGCTGCAGATCGTTATGGGCAGTTATAAAAAAATAAAAACGACTTATTCTCACGACAGATGTTTGACAAAGAAATTAGCGACATTACTTATAAAGACATTAATGAACTTCTCTATATTTGACAAGAAAGAGAAGGTCAAAGGCTTGACTATAAACGTGACTTTCATAAAGATGGACGAGAATTTGCAAAAGACGTGACTTCGCTTGCGAATGCTGACGGAGGTTATATCATATATGGTATTGACGAGAAACAAAAGTTAGTTATTGGTATAAGCGACAATATCGGTAACGGAAAAATCGAAGATTGGATAACAAACCCCGCTACCGCACGAATCCTTTCGTGTGGTAAAAAGGCCTGAATCAATGCCCTGACAGGATTATAGACTATGCCGGAGAAAGGAGTGTTCGATGATGTATTTGTTATAAAATAATAGATAACCACACGAAAGATTCGTGCGGTAGCGATGTAGTTAGCAAGTTTTCCCCAAAAAAAGAAAAAAGACAACTTACAACATAAACAATATGATTAAAAAAGAAATTCAATTATCTAAAGAGTTTAAGGCTCAAGCTGCTAAATCAATATTGGCAATCAATCTTTTTGTATTGACGTATCTGATAATTCTGTTATTGGCTGTATTGCTGACAGGTTTGTGCATCGCTGGAGGAGTTTTAATAATTTTGGTCAAGCCCATGATTGTTACGGTGGCATTGGGTGTAGGACTGGCAAGTTTGGGAGTATTTGTGTTGATTTTTTTACTCAAATTCATCTTTAAATCTCATAAGGTTGACCGTTCAAACCTCATTGAAATAAATGCACAACAAGAACCTGAATTATTTAAAATGATCAGGGAGATTGTTGAAAGTGTAGGGACAAGCTTTCCGAAAAGAGTCTATTTGTCATCAGAGGTGAATGCGGCCGTGTTTTACGATTCGAGTTTCTGGAGCATGTTTTTTCCGGTTAAAAAGAACTTACTAATCGGTTTAGGTTTAGTGAATACGGTAACAAAAGAAGAGCTAAAAGCGATATTGTCGCACGAATTCGGGCATTTTTCTCAACGTTCGATGAAAGTTGGAAGTTATGTATACAATGTGAACCAGGTAATTTTCAACATGCTTTTTGAAAATGAATCTTATAAAAGCCTTGTTCAAAGATGGGCGAATGCGAATGGATTTTTTTCGATATTTATAGCTGTCGCAGTTACAATAAATGAAGGGATTCAGTGGATCTTGAGGAAGTTGTATGTGGTTGTGAACAAAAGCTATCTGGGACTTTCACGGGAAATGGAGTTCCACGCAGATGAAATTGCAGCAAGCGTAACGGGATACGAGCCTTTGAAAAATTCCTTATTAAGAATGACATTGGCAGACCATTCGCTGAATAATGTTATAAGTTTTTATGACAACAGAATTTCAGAGAATATCAAAAGCGAGAATTTATACCAAGACCAATCATCGGTTATTCATTTTGTTGCTGAATTGAATAGTCTCCCTGAAAAAAATGGACTTCCAGACATTTCGTTAGAAGAACAAAGTAAATACAACAAGTCGAAATTAGTGATTGTAGACCAATGGGCTTCTCATCCAACCACAGAAGAGAGGATAAAACGATTGGAGAAGAGCGGGTTTTCGGTAAAATACGATTCTGATGTGTCGGCAAATAGTGTATTTAATGATATTTCCAAAACACAAAAGCAAGTCACGGACAAGCTGTTTGGACCTATTCGTTATGAGGCAAAAAAGAAAGCAATTACGCAGGAAGAATTTCTTGAGGAATATAAAAGAGGAGTTTTATCTAATTCATTTCCTAAGGTTTACAATGGTTATTATGACAACAAGAATCCTATAAGCTTTGAATTGAATGATGACCAGTTTGTTTTTGATAAAAATCCGGTGGATGAATTATTTTCTGATGAGAAAGTAGATTTAGTTTATACATCTGTTGCATTACAAAACGACATTGAAACACTGACAAATATATCAAACAAGGAGATTTTAGTCAAAACATTTGATTATAATGGGGTTCGATATAAAAGTAAAAATTCAGAAAAACTCATTGAAGAGCTCAAACCTCAACTGAAACAACTAAACGAGCAAATAAAAAGTAATGATGTGGAAATCTATCATTACTTCAGGGGATTGGAACAACAGCAGAACAAGCCGAGTGAATTGAAGCAACTTTATACCGAGTTCTTTGAATTTGATAAAATCTTCGATTCTAAATATAAGATTTATACCAAACTCGTAAACGATTTGCAATTTACCAGTGTGAAAACGCCATTTGAAGAAATTACGGCTAACTTCAAAAGGATTAGACGGACAGAAGAGTTATTGAAAACTGAAATTAATGAATTATTGAGTGACGCGCTACTTGAGACGGAAATTGCATTGGATTTAAAAGAAACATTAGAAAAGTACACATCCACAACACTTGAGTATTTTGGAGGTGTGTCCTATTTTGACGAAAACCTAAGTATACTGTATTCCGCAGTAAATAGTTACGGTTACCTATTATCAAGAAAGTATTTTCTGATGAAAAGGGAACTATTGACATACCAGGAAGCATTGCTGAAAAACAAGACAGAAGATGCGGTATGAGAAATTGGGGGAATAGTAGGTTGTTGAAGGGGGGGCTATTCAACTTTTGTGTAAAGCGAACAACAAATATTCCTGTTTTATGAACACCCTTAGATAAGTCTTCATAATTAGCTCGCACTAATGCATTTCGAACGAAATGTTTCTCAGATCAAATATTGGAAAAGATTCGGCTTTTGGTTCACATATTCATACGAAAAGCCGTTTTCGACCATGCGCTCCACCAAGGCTTCAAAATCGTGCTTGTCGGCAAGTTCGATTCCAACAAATGCGGGACCCGTTTCGCGGTTGGTCTTCTTGGTGTATTCGAAGTGGGTGATGTCGTCGCGAGGGCCAAGCACGAGCTGAACAAAGTCGCGCAAAGCTCCGGGACGGTTGGGGAAGCGGATGATGAAGTAGTGTTTCAATCCTTCGAATAGGAGCGAACGCTCTTTGATTTCTTCGGTGCGGGTGATGTCGTTGTTACTGTTGTTACTCCCCGAAACGATGCAGACCACGTTTTTGCCCTTGATTTTGTCGGCATAATAGTCCAATGCGGCAATCGAGAGAGCTCCGGCAGGTTCCACGACAATGGCATCCTGGTTGTACAAGTCAAGGATCTTAGTGCAAACATGCCCTTCCGGCACCAGCACAATGTCAACAACCACTTGTTTGGACACTTCGAAGGGAAGATCCCCCACCCTTTTCACGGCAGCACCATCTACAAACTTATTGATCTCATCGAGTTCCACTACATGTCCGGCTTCGAGGGAGGTTTTCATGGAAGGCGCACCAGCAGGCTCTACCCCAATGATTTTGGTTGTGGGACTCAATTGTCGGAAATAACTGCCGACACCGGATATCAAACCGCCTCCACCAATGGGCACAAACACATAATCGATGGGGCATGAGGCTTGCTGGATGATTTCCAAAGCCACGGTTGCCTGGCCTTCGATGATGAGCGGATCGTCGAACGGATGGATAAAGGTCTTGTGGTTTTCCTCGCAGTCTTTTTTGGCTTCTGCACTGGCCGCATCGTAGGTGTCTCCAAACAACACAGTTTCGATGTAGTCCTTTCCAAACATTTGCACTTGCTTGATCTTTTGGCGGGGAGTGGTCACCGGCATATAAATTTTGCCGTATATGCCCAACCTCTGACAAGAATAAGCAACACCTTGGGCATGGTTTCCAGCACTGGCACAGACAATGCCTTTGTCCCGTTGTTCCTGAGAAAGGCTTTTGATCTTGTTGTAAGCTCCACGAATTTTATAGGAACGAACTACTTGTAAGTCTTCCCGCTTAAGCATGATTCTCGCCCCGAATTGCTCGGAAAGGTTCAGGTTATCAGACAAGGGGGTACCCGTTAAAATTTCATTGAGGGTAAGCTTCGCTTTATTGACATCTTGAAGTGAAGGAAAATATGTTTGAGACATTACACTGTATGCTTGAAAATTGTTAGTGAACCGCAATACCTAAAAACAAATGCAAAGGTAATGCGAATTTCAAGTGAACAGAACGATTTTTGGAGAAATCTCACTCTCCATGCAGCATCAGGAGGTATGATTTCGTAAAAATCGATAGTAAACATCAATATGGATACTATATTAACATGAGTTCGATATAAATTAAGCATCGTGGTGCGACCCGTTTGCGGGTCGTATGTTTACAGAAAAACCTGTTTCCTATAAACATTTGACTCCATTCGGAGTCACGGAGAGTGATAACAACTCTATTCTAACGTGAGTTAAATGTAAATAAATCAATCCGGGCTTTATCTGACATGTATTATAACATATTGATTATCTGATTTTTTAAATATTTACATAAGCAAGAAAAGGTGTGCGACCCGGAAACGGGTCGTATGTTTGTAGAAAATAGATTTTTCTACAAACATCTGACTCCATTCGGAGTCAAACAAAATGACAAAAAGCCAACCATAAACCTCATTTATAATAAATTGCATTAAAAAAATCCTCTGGCGTTACATCGGGCTCACGTTATTTACCGTGAGTCCGATGCAATTATTCGAAGAGGTCGTCTGAATGGTTTACAGAGTAACTCCAAGTAATAACGACGTGGGTGATGCGGTTTTTAACCGCATATTTGGATATACATGAGGAATTCGGCGGTTTAAAACCGCCGCACCCGACCAGACTTCAGGATAATCCATTAAAAGAAGGTGCATACCTACGGCATGCAATCCGCCCCTTTCATCCTATTTCCTACCGAGCGAATATCCCGCCGGGATATTTTCTTGTCCACCACAGAGGAAAACGAATTTCACGGAGTTTTTCCTTACTCGCTACAGATCTGCAAACAATCAAGGTCAACCTTTTGGCTGCTTACATCGAACTCACGTTATATCATTGTTCCGTTGAGGTCGATTCTCGGTTTTCCAGCCACTGCCTCGCCCACGCCAAATTCTGGATGGCTGCCAAACTCCACTGCGCTATTCCATTGGTCGATACCGAAGCGTTCTCCGTCACCGGATACAGCACCAAAGGCGGATAAATCACTTTTGTGCTTTTCAGGTCTATATTTCCTCCTTTTCGAGACAAGAATTCCCCCCACGCCCTTTGCCCCAAGTTTTTGTCCTTCAGAATATGTGCGGCATAAGCCGTGATACGGGAATGTTCGCGGGTCATTCTGTTGAGTTCCAACACTTCGCCCAATTCGGCTTTTTGTTCTTCCCCCGAAGCGTTGTACAAGCGGCAATAGTCGAGCCAGGCCGTTTTGAAAGAAGGAAGTTCAATGTTTTGAATCAGTTCGCTGGCAATCTCCACCAAGCCAAACACGGCATTCAAATGAGAGACAACCGCCCCCTTTGATTTGCTTATTTCGAACTTTCCGGTATTGGTATCCAAGTATGCGGAACCGGTATAGAATTTTCGCGGCTGGTCGGCAATCGTTTTCATGCTGTTGGTGAGCTTGGCAAATATTTTCGGATCGCGGGTG
>NQWY01003766.1:0-11286 GCA_019425655.1 Rhizophagus prolifer
ATTTTTCCATTTCCTCTAAGAAAAAATTTTTTTTTTTTTAAAAAAAAATCTGATATATAATACGGATAAATTCGGATTACGTAAGGATAATTCGGATGATCCGGATGATATCGACGCGGATATTTCGGATACGGATTTCTAGTCGGATCGGATAAACGGATGACGGATATCCTCGGATTGGAACACTAAGTATACCTTAGACCTATCAAGATCGATACTTTTGCCCCAGTTAGTGATCCACCTTGCACAAGTAAAGCAATATCAAACGAAAAATCCAAACCGATCAAACTTACCATTATTTATATCATCAATATCATCAATTAAATGAATGAGTGTATTCTGTAAAATAATAATAAAGTATATCGATTTTATTGATCAGAAGAAAAATTTTTCTTTTTATCCTCGATCCGGAATTTTTGCAACAGGTCATGGTTTTGCGTTGGTGTTATGTTTTGATAGATAGTAAAGAAAAAATATTATTAACAATAGTTTAGTGAAGTCAGTGAAATAATATGACGCAGGGACTCGCATTTAATGGCGTAGAATCCGCGTACTCCCTTGAAAGCATGTCATATTATACCTATATTATAATATAATTACTTAGCTTGTCTCCTTTTTTTTCTCAATAATAAAGTTTCGATCTGGCTAATAAGAGGCTGACGACTACCAAGAGATAACTTGGATATCTACTGGCTCATAATTTTACCGCCAATGTCTGGCCGCATAAAACTATGGCGTCTCCTAAGATGTAAGGGAAGTACTACATCGCCAATGTCTGGCCGCATGAAGAACTTCGGCAAAGTCAGCAGATCAACTGCCACCGCCAATGTCTGGCCGCGCGAACAGTTGTTAGCAGTCAAGCAAATCATAATTTTACCGCCAATGTCTGGCCGCATAAAAACTATGGCGTCTCCTAAGATGTAAGGGAAGAATCTCATTGCCAATGTCTGGCCACATGAGAACTTCAGCATATTTGCACCCTCTATCACCACATCGCAATTATTTACACAAGGAAGAGTTTTATCGGAGAATATGAGTGCATCTCTTTTTTTGTGTGCCACGCGCCCACGCCGTTAAAAATTCACGTGACAAATAATTGTTTTTGTGTCACATTGTACTCTATAGTCTATCCCATCTCTTTTTCACCATATCTTTTCTTCGCATCTCTTTTTCTTTTTCCCATATCTTGTTTATGTATTGCGCTTCAAAAAACATTTTTTATTTAATATTTTATTTAGCTAAATAACAAATAGTTTTGTTGTCTAAAAATTATGGAGAACGACAATAACATAGGCGAGGTTAGATACATACATACAAATACGAGTTATTATTAGTATTAACAGTTATATTTTTATTTTTTATATTAAATTATCAAATTATCAAATTATAATATTGTTGTAAATTATCAAATTGTAATATTGTTGTAATTATTTATTAAAATTTATATTCGATTTGTAAAATTTTTGATTTATAAAAATAAAAGTTACCTCGTTGCTAAATTTTACTTTTTTTATAGACTTTAGTTTGGAATTCCTTACCCGATTTTTTAAAATTAGCTCTTCCACCAGGTTACTCGTATCTAATCAAAAAGTTTAATCAATTACCTACCACCTTATCAAACTTTTGAAAATTTTTCGGTCCCGTAATTCAAACTAGTTGCATTTATAAATATCAATGACAAGGAAAAAGCGCACGAATGGTTTCAAGCATTTGAATCCCATTCTAAAACTTACGATGCCACAAACGAAGGGATACGGAGTAAAGGGAAAAAAGGTGCTTTTACGCGAAAAACGACACTGTATACATGGAAATGATGTTAAAAAAACAAGGTAATCGTGAAACGAACTTTTGCGATCATCTCGATTACGAAATGTTCACTGTAGTGCAAGCATCGATATTCGATCGGAAAATTGGCGCATAGCCATCCGCTAGAAATCAATATTAGATTCACGCACAATCATGTGATAGATTCGGCGGAATCATTAAGTTTTCGGCGGGTTAAAGAAGAAGTGCGTGAAAGGTTTCTAGAGTTGTTTAGGGACGGCCATTCACCTGCCTCGGCGATATATTCTTATGAAGACGAACTCCATATTTCTGCAGAAAATGATCAAGAGCTGCTCGAAACGCTCGCAGATCGAGCCATCAACCCGGAGTACGGTTATGTTGTTAGACTTTCAATGAGTACCGTAATAGTACACTCGGAACTCGCAATGGCAAGAAAATGTTCAAACGATCAGTAGAAGTAATTAATAATTATAATAATTCGGGTAATGGAAGAACGATTATGCAAGAGTACGATGCTCAAGCAGGAAAAGCATTCATCCTCTGCATAGTGACTAGTTTAATGTGTCGCATTCACGAGAAAGTACCACAATCCGGTGAACTTTGCTATGTGGATGCATCCGCCTCTTTTGAGCCTCTAAACACTTCAATTACGCTTTTGTACACGAGCTGTGCGGCAGGTGCGTTACCACTTGGAGTATTAATTACGTCGGATGAGTTAGAGATAACATTAGAAAAGGCGGTAAATTTTCATGCTGACAATAATGAATACATCAATATATACCACATTCAAATATTTACATAATACGTAAATTTTTGATTTATAAAAATAAAAGTTACTTCGTTGCTAAATTTTACTTTTTTTATAGACTTTAGTTTGGAATTCCTTACCCAATTTTTTAAAATTAGCTCTTCCACCAGGTTACTCGTATCTAATCAAAAAGTTTAATCAATTACCTACCACCTTATCAAATTTGAAAATTTTTCAGTCCCGTAATTCAAACTAGTTGCATTTATAAATATCAATGACAAGGAAAAAGCGCACAAATGGTTTCAAGCATTTGAATCCCATTCTAAAACTTACGATGCCACAAACGAAGGGATACGAAGTAAAGGGAAAAAAGGTGCTTTTACGCGAAAAATGACACTGTATACATGGAAATGATGTTAAAAAAACAAGGTAATCGTGAAACGAACTTTTGTGATCATCTCGATTATGGACAGTCGTTTATGATGACTGGCAGAGATCGCTCAGGATTCTTGTGAAGAGCGGTACTAAACAAATTCCAGGTAGTGTGCATGGCTTCTGTACTAATCTACTAGAAATTGACGACACGTTCGAAGGCTCTGTTATCCTGGAAAGCTGTAAGGATTTGTATGAAAATTTCCATGATCAGTACCTTGACCTACAGCTCGCCGAAAGGATCCAACAATTAGGTAAAGCCCTATTTTCCTCCCAAGAGGTATCAAAGCATCTTCGAAAAGTAACAAGCAGGAAAAAACGATCGTACGATGGCAAAGATAAAATAAGGTAAAGTAAAAAACGTAGTAGGGTTTAAACTAAATCCGTGTTATTTATACGTTATCAATGCTGCTAATTTTCTAATTCTTGTTGTTTACTATACAGCACGAAAATACGCAAAACCCATGTAGTACATACAAAGGATGCTTCGGATCTCTCGCATACGACTACCTCATCTTTGGAGGATGAGGATGTGTCAATTGATGAAGATGTATCAGATGATGAAAAGGTTGAAATGCTACGATGTGCAGAGGTTTGTTGATTGTTATTATCTACAATCTGCATAAAATATTATTGACAAATTCTTCACAGGTTACCGGTGGTATATTAGTAAAAAAATTTGCTAAAGTCGGTAAAGGAATTGCGAGGTATAATGTCATATTCCTTCCCGAATGTAATAAAAATGATCTTTTACGTGCTACATTCGATGAATAGTGGCAAACTTTTGAAAATTTTTTTAATAAGGTCAGAGATTGATATTGTATATGATTTGTGTACATAGTAATGGTAAAATCTTACACGCTTCATATTTAGACTGAAGAAGACATTACTTCAAAGATTTCATCTCCAATAAAGAAAGTTGAAAATATTCTTAATAAATACTGGGAAGCTTTGGCGAATGCAACAGATGGAGGATACGTTGAACTTGATTCCGTATTATTAATTATAATTATCAAGATGGATACAAATTTCGAAGAGACTGGTTGGAAAACTGGGTGAATGATGTGTATCGAAAATTGTAAGTGCCTTTTGTTTTACTATTTATTCTTTTACTGCTATTTATAGTTTTATTATTAGTTATTAACATTTGGTATTGAAGACCTCAGCATTAAAAATGCGTGCTGGAAAAATATGCGTCAAAAATTTGCAATTAAGAAATGCCAAAATACACACATATTTTTAAGTATCTCTTCCTTTTTGATCGTTCGTTATCGATCGTATGCTATTAATCCTCTATATCAAGTAATTTATACGTAATAAAATCGATTTTTTATCAAATGATCGTATCCATAATAATAAAACGTCGATTTCCTTTAAAAAAAGAACGCATTGAAACCAATAATCTAAAAAAAGTTAATCCAAAAATTCCCGCAGTTTAAGGGCAGTGCTTAAAATAGTACTTTAAATTCCGGCAAAATCCGGAATTTTTAAGAAATCCCCGGTAAAAATTTTTTGAAACGGATTTTTTTCCGGAAAAATTACGGATTTATATCCGGTAAATTTTTTTGCATATCGATTTGGTATTGGTAGTTTAATATGTTTCCAGCTTTCAAGACATGTTCTAAATGATAAATCAAGTAGCGAATATCAATATCGAGACTGGTTTGTGAATTTATTACTAGAAGATCTTTTTCTGGACATTAATTCTCTTATCCGATTGACAACGTGAGTTATTTTTTTTTCTTCATATCTTAAATATTTTATTTCAAATATTTCCAATAGTGGTGAAGTTGAAAATATACATCGAAAAAATCAAAAGAATCTATCGAAACTTCCTGAAGATAGGCGACAAATAGGTTGGTATCATGATGGGATTCTTACAGTTAACATTAATGGCGTCGAAGAATATATTGGTATTCTTGAGGTTGTAGGGAATGCTATTGTTGAAGATCACATCAAGTCGGCTGCGGATAAGGATAAAATTTTAAAGGCGATGCGACTAGCATTCTTTCAACTAGAACAAACATTGCGCAACAATGGTATTAGTGATGAGAAGCAACTCAAACACAATCTTGAGACGTTTGGAATACTGGTAGATAGTAAGTAATGATTTGTTACATGTTTGTGGTTATTGAATTGTCCTTTCTAAACTGTTTTTTTAGGGCGAGATTTCATCATCTATGTGATGCATTATTATGAGGGAGTATATCTAGTTGATGAAACTGATTTGTCATTCATAATTCCTGACAACCCGGCGCAATTATTTCTGATAGAAGACGTTATAAAAAAATTGTTGGCATTTAGGGTTAGTAAGTTACTTGATAATTTGCACTATTATTTTAACAGACAAATTCCTTAATTATGATCTCTCATGAGCAGGCCCGTGTAGAATATCTGAATACATGGATAAAACACAATTAAGAGAAACGGTATCTGCATCTCGACGTCATTTACAATGGATAACAACTGCTGTTGAATTATCTCCAGGTACCTCAAATGCCAACCAATATTTGGCACGCATCAACATGCATAAAAGTTCTGCTAAGAAATAGATGTAGTATATTTACATATAATTTTTAGGAGGAATTTTTACAGACTTTTAAATGTATTAGTCGTATACGAATAATTTGTAATTTTTTAGGCTTTTTGCTTTTAACAATGTATATGCGTGTAATTGGTATAAAACCCTAATTTGAAAAAAGATAAAGAAATTAGATTGGAAATGCAATAGATGATTTAATGGCTTATAGCTATAATATAAAATACTAGTATTAATCATAATACTAAAGCGATGCATTACTGTTATACTAATTTGAAAATAATTAGTTACAACTTACAAGTATGTTTTTTTTATTCTTTTTTAAATTATTTTACTCTATTTTTTGCTAAGCCTTTCATATAAATATATTATGATTTGTCCCAAAATTTATATCTTTAATATTATGTATCAGTTTTTATAGAGGTTGCAAGTAAACATTATATATATAAAGGATCAGAATACCAAATATCTAATTAATAACTATATTTTATTGATTTATGAGCAGTTAAAATACTTTTAATCAACTAAAAGAGCTATTTAGCTGAGTGATGAATTGTTACTAATAAAGTAGGACATATTCGCTGTAAAAGTACCGTAATATGACTTACCTAATTAAGGTAAAGAAATTAGTGTACTGAACTTAATAATACTTTTAAACTAATATATTTATGCTAAAATGCTTGTAAAATTTCTCTTACTATTAATAAAATAGGGATGATATTGATACAAGTGGCTTATTAATAATAAAAAATACAACCTTGATATGGTATTATTGTGAAATTTATTATAAAATCGGTATACTATGATAAAATTAAGTGTAAGCTAAAATCAGTTTATCACTTTATCCTATTATAGAGGAAGTTGATTAATTGTTTGAAATTTAAATATTTTAATAAAATTTTTAAATAAATAATAAATCAATCATGTTATTATTGTTTAATTATAGGATTGTTATAAATTTTAGCATATTTTCCTAATGCCCAAATCGTAAAAATAAATTTATAATTTGGATAGCTAATTGCAACACTTTTGTTAAATATTCCTTCAATTGCTTCTTGTTTCCATTCTCCGGTACTCAATTGTCTTGACATTATAAGCTAATAATATGTTAAAAAATCATGTCAAAATCTTTTAAATGAATTGCAATTTAAAGTTCTTTTCAACTAATTATTTTTTACCTCAATACCAAGTCGAATTGGTTTTTCATCAGGATATTTAGCTGACATTAAACCTAATATTGCCCACGCTGTATTCACAACTTGAGATTGTGCATGTTCATGATAAGCTCCCGTTTCACACGACTAGATATCATTTAAGAAATTATAATTAATTATTTAAATCGTAAAAATTTAAATAACATATTTATATAAACTAAATTACTTTGTATGCTTCTCCCCAACCACCATCTTTACGTTGTTTAGAAATTAAGAAGTCACATCCTTTCCTTACACTTTCGCTAATAAAATATAATTGATATAATTAGTTAAAAACAATAACTCATGAAAAGTCCAAAATAAATAAAAAGAAAAATTTACCAGTTATCATAAGTTTCCCCAAAATATGCTAAACTTTCAAGAGCAAACATTGAAGCATATGTGAAACAAATAGCCCATGATCCATACCAACTTCCGTCATTCCTTTGAGTTGCATGTATATATTTTGCTGCTTTTTGACATACTTTCCTACAATTATATTTTTTTAAAAAAATTAACTTTTTCTTTTTTGAAAGATATTATTATATAATTACTTACTCAATTTCATCAGCACGATAATCAGGGTAATATTTTTTAAAGATGCTTAATCCAGTTAATACAGCAGTTGTACATTCTGGATAACTATATTCTATCATAATTTTACCAAACACTTCTGATGGATTGATCCACTCCAAAATTTTTGGTCCACGAATTTTTTCATAACTGGCAAAACCACCATCATTATTTTGCATAGTTAATAAAATGTCTACAGCCTGACAAAGTCTTTCTTTTGAAATAAGGTTAGGTGTATAGTCCAGTCTGTTCTGAAGATATAAAACTGCTTTCATTCCCTCGGCAGTACAATCTGATACAGTATATCCTTGGTCACGTGTACTAAATCCCCATGCACCTTTCGACGGATGTCTATAACAATATTCCATATCAGTTGGGTTATGTTTGATCTGAGCATCATCCAAAAATTCCAACACCTTTGACATGACTTTATGATTCTCAGTATTATTAGCCAATCCTGAATCTATACATGCTTGAGCTACGAATGCAGTATCCCACAGCTGTGAACCGTTTGTACCATTCATCATCATTCCTTCAGAACTCATCCACATAAAATCAATTAACCTTTCCTTGGCAAGTTCAAATGCTTTAGAATTAGGTCCTTCCTCATAATAAGTGCAAAGAATATGCATGGTTTTACTAACCTATAAATAAAACTATAATATAAATAATTTATTTATATTTTTAAAATTACAAATAGTAATTACATACTGGAGCAAGGTCAAGGTAATCTGTATTTTCATCTTCATGTTGAATTAATTTATAAGCTTCATCAAGAGCAATTTGACGTAAACCAAATAAATTAGGGAGTTTTTCGTATATATTTAAAATAACTAAAAAATCAACCCAATTATTTAATCTTAATGAAATAATTTATAAAGAAAAGATTTAAATAAGAACTTACTATTTATAAATTTTAAAGACTTTGTACGCGGTAGATAAGTATCAGCATTTGATACACAATCCCTTGCTCGAGCCCAATCTATTGTATCATATGGTTGAACATATAATTCCTGTCGTAATGATTTAATAAAATGATTAATGTCAGCACTAAGTTTTCGTCCATACATATATCCCATAGGAAGATAAACTGCACGACAGTGAACCCAAAATCGACCAGGATGAAAAGGTATTCCATATGGCAACAACCTTTGAAAAAAAATATATATTATGAAATGATGCCTAAAAAACATTTTGAGACGAAAAAAAAAACCTTACCATAATTCTGGTGGAACAGGATTCATTCCTTCCCAGTCATATACATTTAAACATGCCAACCAAAACTTCCCCCATGATGGTATCGCAATCGTACTTCCTATAAATTATAAATTACAACAATGAGCAGTTATTAATAAAACCTAAATAATTAACTTAATTTTACCAAGTTTATGCAAAGTTGCACGGGCCTTGACCATATATGGATGATCAGCATCCACTCCAAGAATACGAATAACAACATAATTTAACGCTGTTCCAAATACTGTTGACGGGCCTTCAGTATGTCTTAAAGAATTTGTATTAATCAGTATTCAAGTAATTAGAAATAATATTATAAAAAATTAACATACATTCCCCATCCACCATCAATTGGGTTAGCTTTATTAAATAGATATCGAATAATTTCAATTCGCCAACTTTCAGGAATAGGAATACGTGTAATATACATTGAAATTATAAGCCCGGGCAGTAAGAACATTGGTCCACCATATTCACCGGCCCAATGACCATCTTCAGTTTGGAGTTGTTTAAAGAATTCAAATCCATTTCTTGCTGCCTCAAGTGCAGTTTTTGGTTTTTCAAATTCTTTTGATTCCTAGACAATATTTAAATATTTAATGATATCAGTAAAGGGATAGTAATAAACATGCTAGGTTTTGGCGCTTCTTGCTTGGCTGCTAAAATCACTGCATCCTTTAAAACTACTCTATGCCTCCTCTCACTGCAGTTTGCACATTTGCGGGTTGGTCAGTGTAAGTTATAATGAAAAATTATGAAAAAATTTTAAATTTTCTGCAATTTGACTACTTTTCCCTAATGCAGACTGTTCACATTTTCAAACTAAAAAAGGAAAAAAATCTTGTGGCTTACAAATGTTAAACCTAGCCAATATTTTTCTACTATAGATTGAGGCCAATTTTCAACTTCGCCGCTTTCTAGATAATGCCATGTTTGTCTTCCATGGCCAACTTTGAGTCTCCATCGAGACAAATCAGTGGCTTCTTCTTCTGTGTGTAATTTTGAAATTGACGGCATTTATTAGATTGGAAGGAAAATTAATTACGACCAAAAAAAAAAAATTCGATTTTATATTACAGATCGGCAGATCGTCCAATTTTCTTTATTGTAACACTGTATACATAACACTAACGAATTGGCTCATTTTTTCCGACGTTACAAATATTGCAATGACTTACATTCCTATAATGAATGATTATGCCACGAGACAGTTGTCATAAAGTAACGGCAAAAATAACGGCGGCATTAAATGGCTAAACGAAAAGTTAAGTCTTGTTCCGGTTGCTCTAACTCTACAAAAATTACGATTACTGTTCTAACTGCACCTTTAGTTTCACAAGAAATTGTTAAGAAATTAATACTATAAAATATTAACAAAACATTAAATAATTATATACTATATGAATTTTGGTTATTAAAAATATGTACAGCTTTAAGCACCCTAATCGCATAAAGTCTTAAACCCTACTTTTAAATGGCCATAAAATCTAGAAAGAGAAATATTATTTAAATGCTCATCGTATCAATAGATTAGATCAGGTGCTATAAACGTATGGTTTAATTTTTCAAATTGGATTAATATATAAAAGTTATCGTTATGCTTATATTATTTAGTAAAATTATATATAACATATATAAAATAAATTTGAACGATACATACGCAATCATATGCAGCATGCAATCTACAGCTTTGCAACTGAAAATTCGTTATATTTTATAACTTAGGCAAAATATCGTGAAATCACATGAAAATCACAACGACCCTTAATGGTGTTCCATATCATATGTAGATCGATCACATGTGATGTTACATATAAATTAATAATGTCAGTCAGAAATTTATTACTTAGGGCGTTCTCAAGCACCTAACTCAATGGATAGAAAATGAAATTTTAATTAATCGGTTGCAGATCAGTGAGTTACCATTCCAACGAATAAAACATGGAGGCCTAGACCATCTTTTTTTTTCATAGAGTTACCGCTGATTGGTTAAAACATATTATATTTCCTAATTTGTAGCGTGTTTCCACATGTTTATTGCCGGTTTTATTTATTTTTCACTTCACTTGATTGTATTTCTTGAGCATCCCCTTGATAAACTAGCAATTCACATTGAGGGAGTTGCATGAGAACGCCTTTAATTTAGTAATTGACTAACATTATTGTAATTATGGTTTTGTAGAAATGCTTAAAGCTCATAGTAAATTTTTTTTAGAAGTAACTTACCTATTATATATATTTTTCAGAATCCTGTTATTGCTATTTAAAGTTTTATAGTATTTTATATTTAATTAAATTAGGACCCCGCTTACTTATAATAAAGGTCACCATAGGAAATTGGCCCTTATTAATAACTTTTACCTTACTTTTTCTTAAATTCTATTGGTTAAATTTCCTTTTATAGTAGGATTTGCAAAGAATTTTACATATAAATCTTACCTTAGGCTGGTAGGTGATATTTATTATAAGTAGCTTAGGTTCTGTTTTGGCAAAATTTACATATAAACTCTATACAAACTCAAATGTGAGTTATATCAGTATTGTTCAGAGTCCTTATAGAATACGAACAATTTTTGCACTCTTAATTTTTTACCTGATCAGTGACTTTAAAGTGTAATTTAGCACTTTAATCAAATGATTTTTTATTAAATAAAAGTTGTTCAATGAGGTCAAAAATACTTGAATCTCAATTTTTATAATGATAGATATAATATTTATAGAAATATTTGCATTTTTATAATAGTATTAATTTTTAAAATTTTTCTTTTTATTTATTAAAT
>NQWY01004246.1:0-11257 GCA_019425655.1 Rhizophagus prolifer
AACTCTGCCGAATAACCATTCCCAATCTTGAAAGAGTTGATGCTGTTGATGTTGAATGTGAAGTTTCCTTCGTTTTTTATGTAAGTATTGGAGATGTTCCCTGTGTAGGTGCCGTAATAGAAATTGACGTTGTTGTTCATCTCCCACCATTGGGTCATTTTTACAGGTGCAATGAGGTTGAGTCCGTAATAAGATGCGGAACTCAGATTCTCGTTGGTCTGTACCACCACTGTTTTGTCGTCCTCGATAATCGGCATCAGAACATCGGTGATGTTTTTGTTGGTTTTGCTGTAGCTCAAGGTTGCAAAATATTTGTTGCTTAAACTGTACGTGAACTCATAATTCATCATAGTTTGCGGATCAAGATTGGGATTTCCGGCCTGGTAGGTTGTCGGGTCCAGATAGAATTTGAAAGGATTGAGCTGACGGTAATTCGGTCTTGTGATTCTTCGGCTGAAGTTGAGCTCTACCGTGTTTTTGTCATCGATATCATAAGAAAAAACGGCACTTGGAAATAACTGTGTGTAATTCTTTTTGTTGATTTGGTTCGTTGTGACCTGATTTCCTGTAACGTTGGTGTTTTCTACCCTCAAACCAAAATTAACTTTGAACTTGTCCCAGTTTTTGATCACGTTTCCATAAGCTGCGTTGATGTTTTCCTCGTAAATGAAATGGTTGGTTTTTGATCTGTCAATCACAGAATTGCCCGAGCTTGCATTGAAAAACTGAAGGTCGTTATCCGCTTTCACGAAGCTTGTTTTGACTCCTGTTTCCAATTTCCAGTCGTTTCTGAATACTTTGGTAAGGTCAGATTTTAAGGAATAGATATTGAGATTGCCGTCCAGATCGCCTTTTAAAATATATGGATTCGGACTGTCGTCGGTAGATGGCGAAAGATTGCCGGCAACATCAAAGTTCCTTGTGTTGAAGTTCTGAAGCGATGCGTTGGAATAGTTGATGTAATCCAGATCGGTTGTGAGTTCCGAACCTAACGAGTCGATTTTGTACTTGTGGTTGAAGTTCAGAGACATATTTTTCCAATGGTCGCGGTTGTTGCTTTTGGTGTTAAATGTTCCGTCGGGCTGGTAATTTTGGTTCAGAACCTGCGTGTCGTTATTGCTTGTCGGGTCAAACCTATTGCTGACAAAACCTACCGAAAATCCTAAAACATTTTTATCATTGGCGTAATAATCCATTCCGACTTTTGAGATGTGATTGCGGAAATTCATTTTCAAAAAATTATCCTGAACATAAGCATTTTTGAAAGTTCCATTCTCATAGAAGTTCCTGTCCAGAATCAACTTGTTGTAAAACTCCCTGTAAGCAAAGCTGTAATTGGCAAAAAGATTGACTTTTTTGTTTCTGTGGTTGATGCTGAAACTGTTGTTGTTTTTAATATATTTTCCGGTTCCGAGAGACGTAGAAAGACTGCCGTTGGTACCTTTTCGCTGATCTTTTTTGAGCTTGACGTTGATAATAGATGTTCCCGCCGCATCGTATTTTGACGAAGGATTGGTAATGAATTCGATTTTTTCAACACTTGAAGACGGAATTCCTCTGAGATAATTCGCAAGGTCGGTTCCGGTCATTGGTGTATTTTTTCCATCGATCTGAACGAGGAGATTGGCTTTGCCACGCATACTGATATTGTCGTTGCTGTCGATGTTGACGCCGGGCGCTTTTTCCAACACTTCAAAGGCAGAATTTCCGGTGGAAGCGATGCTGTTTTCTACATTCAGGATCATTTTTCCGTCCTGTCGTTCGATGTAAGGTTTTGTTTTGGTAATGGTTACGGCTTCAATAGATTTCTCGTTGAGTGCAATCGAAGGAATTATAACATTTTCATTAACGGAAACTTCCGATTGGTAAACTTCGGCACCGTTCTTATTGATTTTCAGATGGTAATTTCCTGATATCAAATCATTGAAAGAGAATTTTCCGTTTTGATCGGTGACTTCGGTTTTTACCAATTTGTTTTCGGAATTGAATAGATTGATTTCTACCTGATTCGTATTGCCGGAATCAATCGTTCCCGACAAAGAAAAATTCTGGCTGGACTGCGCAAACACAGTTGTGAAGAAGGATATCATCCATAAAAGTATGGCTAAAAATATTCTGGTCATTGTGTTATTTTTTTTTAATTAAAAGTAATTTTATTTCTCGCTGATTTAATTGATTTTTTGCAGATAAGAGTTTTATTTTTTTGTATTGATACAGTTTTCTGCTATTTTGAGAAGGGCAGAGTTCATTATTTCTAACTCAGATTTAGAAACATTTTCTAAAGCCACGCTTCTGTTATTTTCTACAAGGTTCTGGACTTTTTCGATGATTTCTTTACCAGATTTGGTTACTTTCAAATTGGTTTTTCTTCGGTCATTGGGATGAATTTCCCGAATGATAAATTCTGATTTGACTAATAAATCAATAATCCTCGTAACCGAAGCATTGTCTTTGAACACCAGATTTCCGATTTCGTTCTGTGTGATTTCTGGGTTTTCGAGAATCGCTTTGATGATGAGCCATTGGTCGATTGTGATATTGAAGCCATTCGCTTTCAGTTGTCTTTGTGCGTAATTTCTGTAAGCTCGGATGGCTTTGTCGATATTGTAAAATATGATTGAATCTAATTTTTCCATAATGTTAATTTTAAAATGATTTATCAATTATTGATATATCAATTAATTGGTTGTGATTGTTTTTGATTTGTTACAAATGGGTGAAAAAAAAATAACACCATCAAAATCTGATGGTGTTATTTGTATAGCTGAGTTCTGATTTCTAGTAATATTCTCTTAGCTTTTTCTTTATCTGGTAAAGAAGATTTATTCGCAAATAGATTTAACTATCATTACAAGGAAAACTTTTTAGGAGGTAGATTTTGTTTTTGAATTACAAAAGTTTATTTCCCACCGCAGTTGCTAATGCTTCATTGATACTATTCACATTTAATTTGTCGAATAATTTCCGGCGATGAAACTTTACAGTATCCACAGAAACAAATAATGTTTCAGCGATTTCACTAATCGAAAGACCACGGCTATAAAGACCTAGAATTTCAATCTCCCGTTCGCTTAGATTAGTTTTTTGTCTTTTTATCCATTGATTGGACAAAAAATTCAGATCCCAGACGGAGTCACTGTTCTGTTTTCCAATCATAACATTACCAGATGAAGGATTTGTGGAAAGAGAAACCACACAAACAGCTTTCCATATTTTACCTGACTCGGTTAGAAAAACAGGTGTTAACTTATGATTAATCAGGATAGTTTTTTTGCTAGCAGATTTCAAATGAAAGTCGTAGGAAATGATGTAGTCCTTTTTCTCTTCAATGGGAATTTTTTCGTAAAAATCAAATCCGGCATTGTTGATATCTATTAACATTTTGAAATCTTCTTCAGGAACATATTTTTGGTAAAATTCATAACCAAGGTTTAGAACCTCTTTGGGAGTCAGTCCCGAAAGAAAGAGTGGATTCTCTGAAACATACTCAAAAGCGCGCTTTTCATAATCAATGACATAGATGCTTTGGTAGGTAAGTCGAGAAAAAGCTTTTATGACTTCCAGATAGGATTTGTCTTGTACCAAATCTTTTTCCGAAAGACTTTCTATAAGATTCTTTTGTGAAAATAAGAGCTTGTAATCCATCATCCTTGCGCAAACTACACAAAAGTGTAGTAACAAACAAAATTACATATAATATTTTTGTCTAATTATAAATCTAGCTCATATTATAAAAATCAAATGTGATAAGATGCAAACCTACCAAATTTTGACAATTAACCATAAACAAAAACGAATTGACCCGAAACTGATTATTTAAATGGACTGTAAGAATTGCAATAAAGAAATCGATTCAAAATTTTGTCCCGACTGTGGACAGCCGACTAACCTTAAACGAATTGATGGGCATTACATCATTCACGAGATTGAACACGTCCTGCATTTTGAACGTGGAATTCTGTATACGATTCGTGAGCTTATCGTAAATCCAGGACAAAATATTAGGAAATATCTTTCCGAAAACAGAAGCCGATTGGTAAAACCTATTATCTTATTCTATTGTGACCAACTTTTTTCACATAGAAGAAAAATATGTAAAATTTGACGGAGGGAGGGATACAACAGTATTCAAAATTTTTAAATGGATAGAAGAGCATTATGGCTATGCAAATATCATAATGGGAGTTTTTATCACCATTTGGCTGAAAATATTGTTCCGAAAATTTCAATATAACTTCTTTGAAATTCTCATTTTATTGTGCTTTGTAATGGGAATGGCAATGTTGATTTTTTCAATATTTTCAATTCTTGAAGGGATATTTCATCTCAAACTATTCAATATTGGCGGAATTATGGGAGTGTTATATTGCTCTTGGGCCATTGGGAATTTTTTCGGCAAAGATAAAATCATCAGTTATGTAAAAGCATTCTTCGCATATGTTTTTGGAATGATAACTTTCTCATTATCGGCAATACTTTTAGGAATATTAATCGACATTATTATAAAATATTAAAATAAAATTTGGCTCAATTTCTTACCTAAGACTTATGAGTTAATATAAATTTCAAACAAAGAAATGTCTTAAAAATATGACAAAAAGCAAAAATCTACCAGAACTAACATTAAATGAACTTTACGCTGAAAAAAAGAAAAGCAAAAGCTTTTTAACTGGATTGGGATTATTAATGATTATTGTTTGCATAATATTAGTTTTTGTTGCTATCAAAAGTAAAAATTACGCAATGATTGCTGTTGCTTGTAGTTGCTTTATAACTCTACTTCCTATGATGACGCGCTTAGACAAATTGAAAAAGAAATTAAAAATCGAGAACAAAAGTAATATACTAATTGGAAAATATCTGCAATTAATATCAAAAACCACCCATATCAAAGCAAACGGTAAAATAATTTAAGCTTTCCTAAACTTCTTCTTTCTCTTCCAATGCACATACTTGCCAATAATTATGCAAGTACGCAATCTTTTTGTTTTGTTGAAATTATTTTGGTTATTTTTGATTAAACTTTATTAAAATGGTTTTAGAACAACTGAAAAACACTCTGGAAACAATTAATTTCAAAGAAGTAATTGCTTTTATTGATGAGAATTATGATTTCACACCAACGAAATTCGCGAATGGAAATATTGTTAATGAAGCCAATGAAAATAATGGTTCCTGCAAAATTTTCAGCTTTGCGAAATTAAATCGATTTTCGAAAAATGATACTTTGGCTTTATTCGGGGATTTCTACAGAACGGATGTTTTACAAAATCCTGAAGGTGCTGACCATCAGAATATCAGAAATTTTATCAAATTTGGTTGGGATGGGATTTTGTTTGATGGAAATGCTTTGGGAAAAAAATAATCTAGTAGTTAGTAATGGCTTACTTCTTGTAATAGTATTGAAAATTTAAAATATGAAAACAAGATTGTTAAGAATGGCTCTGACCTGGGCTGCGCCTTTTATAATTGGTTATATTGTTAACCACTGAATCTCAGTGGTTATTTATTTTGAAAAGTACCGACCACTTAGAATACAAAATACCATTTTATCAAAAAAATACCATTTTGGCTTAAGTTTTGAATTTTTAATACAAATAAATAAATTATGAAAAGATATATCAATATTATTCCATTATTCCTAATATTAGGGTTATTGACAAGTTGTGAAGCAGTGGAAACTATTTTCAAAGCCGGAATGTGGTGGGGAATTATTCTTGTAGTTGGCGTTATCGGCTTAGTAATGTGGTTGTTATCAAGGGGTAAAAACTAAAAAAAGCGGGATTAATTCCCGCTTTACTTTTTTATAAGACTAAATCTTAAAGATTATCTAAAGTCTGGCTAAGATCATTATAACCTCCGCCATTATAAACATTTTTAAAACCTTGTGATTTGTAGAAATCTGTAGCTTTTCCGGAACGGTTTCCTGATCTACAGAAGAAAATCACATTTCCGTCCAACGCTCTGATCTCATCAATATGAGCTTCTATATCTCCTAAAGGAATATTCTGCGCTTCAGCGATATTTCCGTCTACTTCCAGTTCCAAAGGCTCGCGTACATCAATCAAGTGATAGTTTCCTGCTCTTAAAACATCTTCTATTGCCATAATTTTAAATTTTACAGTTTAATAGTAACAAAACTACAATATAAAATTCAAATTTCCATATAAAATCGATAGTGTCAAAAATCGATTCCCGTCGGAATTAATTAAATGTCTTAATTTCGCAAAATATTTTATGAATCTTAAAGAAAGATACACGCAACTTATTAAAACCAAGGCTTTGGCTTTTGGTTTTCAGTCGTGTGGGATTTCTAAGGCGGATTTTTTGGAAGAAGAAGCCTTACATCTGGAAAACTGGTTGAAAAATCAATTTCATGGTGAGATGAAATATATGGAAAACCATTTTGATAAGCGTCTGGATCCAAGATTGCTTGTGGAGGATTCCAAATCTGTGATCTCTCTAAGCTATAATTATTTCCCCGAAGAAAAATTGCAGAATGAAAATTTCAAAATTTCAAAATATGCTTACGGTGAAGATTATCATGAGGTCATTAAAGAAAAACTGAGATCTCTGGTTGCTGAGCTCCAGGATGAGATCGGGGAATTCTCTTTTCGTATTTTTGTAGATTCGGCGCCGGTTTTGGAAAAAGCCTGGGCACGGAAATCCGGAATCGGCTGGGTTGGAAAAAACTCAAACCTGATCACGAAGAAACATGGTTCTTTTTATTTTCTGGCGGAGATTATCTGTGACTTGGATTTGGTCGAAGATTCTCCTGTGACAGACCATTGCGGAAGCTGTACCAAATGTATCGATGCTTGTCCGACTCATGCCATCATTTCAGATAAAATTATCGATGGGAGCAAGTGTATTTCATACGCAACCATAGAACTGAAAGATCAGATTCCTGATTTTTTCAAAGACAAAATGGATGATTGGATGTTCGGATGCGACGTCTGCCAGGATGTTTGTCCCTGGAACCGTTTTTCCGCTCCAACTCTGGAAGAGAAATTTCATCCGAATTCCCAGCTCAAAAATTTTACAAAACAAGAGTGGAAAGACATTACACAGGAGATTTTTTCCTCGGTCTTCAGAAAATCTGCAGTCAAACGGACAAAATTTGCAGGCCTAAAACGGAATCTCGACTTCTTATCTGAGTAAAATCCCGTTTATCAAATTATTTTCTTTTTTGAACTCTCTTCGGTGCAACTTTTACTCTGATTTTTAATCTTTTGTTGGATTGACGTTTTTTCGGCATATATCAGTGATTTTTCGTTATTAAATTTCAAAATAAATTTTAAAAAATCCAAGGAAAATTAAAAAAAATTAACATAGCCGTTTTGCTTTAAAAATTTTATTATCTTTATTGTTCTATACGATTCGTAAAACTTCCGGATGAAAAAGAAATTACTAGTAATCATAAAAATCATCGGCTTCATTATTGGAGTCGTTTTTTTGTATATCATTTTGGGATTGTTGCTGCCATTGATTCCTGTAAAAGCCAAGAAGACAGATGATCCTAAAACAATAGAGGCTTATATCTTTACCAATGGTGTCCATACCGATCTGGTGCTTCCCATCAAAACAAAATATATAGACTGGAGCGAAAAACTGCCGTTTGAAAACACCAAAGGGAAAGAGACAGATTTCAATTATATCTCTTTTGGTTGGGGTGATAAAGGTTTCTATCTTGACACGCCAACCTGGGCTGATCTCAAATTTTCTACTGCTTTCAAAGCGGCATTTTGGCTCAGCGAATCTGCGATGCATTGTACTTATTACAAAAAAATGACTGTAGCCGATGACTGCAAGAAGATAATGCTGACGGAAAAACAATATCAGAATTTGATTAAATTCATAGATGATAAGTTTGACAAAGATTCTGCCGGCAAATACATCTTGATAAAAACCGATGCAGTTTATGGAAATAATGATGCTTTTTACGATGCAAAAGGCAGCTACAACTTCACCTACACCTGCAACACCTGGGCAAATGACGGCCTAAAAGCTGCCGGACAAAAAGCAGCGCTTTGGACACCAACGGATTTTGGGATTTTTCAGCATTATAAAAATTAAAATGAGAAAGATTTATTACGTTCCAGGATTAATAAGTGCTTGTATAATCCCAATTTTATTTTGGTTTTATGGAAATCGAAAGTTAAATGAACCCATTCCAAATGTTATGGATATAGGTTTGCCTGCGAAAGTTCATAAAATAAGTTCAAAAGAAGAAAAAGAAAGAATTTATCAAAATTCATTAGAGCCTTACAGAAACTGGAACTATAAAAAAATCATCGTAAAACCTAATACTGCGAGACAAAATTCTGATTTTTACGTTTCTGAAATTAAAAAATTACAACAAAGAAATCAAAAAGAAACAGGAATTGAATTTGTCATCAATGATGAAAATTCTTACGATGATTTGATTTCAATTTTAAATGATTTTATTAAAACAAAGCAAGAGTATTATACATTAGATTTGGGTAAAACAAATCATTTTTTCGCAATGGTTAATTACAAAGACCCCAAAGCAAAAGAAATGGGATATGAATGTATGCTTTGTAATGATGTTATTTATGAATATTATGAGCCATCATTCTTTGAAAAAATAACCTATCAATTCGCAGAATTTGGAAAACTCCCCAAACAAGCTTTCTATATTATTTTCGGTTTTTTGATTTTCTTAAATATTTCAATGTTAAGTATCAAAGAATCTTTCCAAAAACATTAAATTTGCCAACCACAAAAAGCTTCAAAACAAGCAAAATTAAATTATGACTTCACAAGAAATAAGACAGCAATTTTTAGATTTTTTCAAAAGCAAAGAACATTTGATCGTTCCTTCTGCGCCAATTGTCCTGAAAGATGATCCAACACTGATGTTTTCCAATTCCGGAATGACGCAGTTCAAAGATTATTTTTTAGGTTACAAAGAACCGAAATCATCTAGAATTGCCGATACGCAAAAATGTCTTAGAGTTTCTGGAAAGCATAATGATTTGGACGATGTTGGTCGTGATACTTATCATCATACGATGTTTGAAATGTTGGGGAATTGGTCTTTTGGCGATTATTTCAAAAAAGAAGCGATTACCTGGGCTTGGGAATTGTTGACGGAAGTTTACAAAATTCCGAAAGAAAATCTTTACGTAACCATTTTTGAAGGTGACGAAAAAGAGAATCTTGAAAGAGATACAGAAGCTTACGATTTGTGGAAACAATTCATTTCCGAAGACCGAATTATCAATGGAAACAAGAAAGATAATTTCTGGGAAATGGGAGCAAGCGGACCTTGCGGACCTTGTTCAGAAATCCACGTTGATTTGAGAAGTGCTGAAGAAAAAGCCAAAGTTTCCGGACTTGAATTAGTTAATAACGATCATCCGCAAGTTGTCGAGATCTGGAATCTGGTATTCATGCAATTTAACAGAAAAGCGGACGGATCTCTGGAAAATCTTCCTGCAAAACATATTGATACAGGAATGGGATTTGAGCGTCTTTGTATGGCCTTGCAACATAAAGAATCCAACTACGATACTGATGTTTTCACACCATTAATTGCTAAAGTTGAGGAACTTTCCGGTAAAAAATATACAGGGATTTTAACGGATGAAAAAGATATCGCAATCCGTGTGGTTGTAGATCACATCAGAGCAGTCTCTTTTGCAATTGCGGACGGACAGCTACCTTCCAATGGTGGTGCAGGTTACGTTATTAGAAGAATATTGAGACGAGCTATTTCTTATTCCTACAGATTTTTGGATAGAAAAGAACCTTTCCTTTACCAATTGGTTGCTGTTCTTCAGGAACAAATGGGTAAATTCTTTCCGGAATTGGAAAAACAAGGAACTTTGGTTACTGAAGTAATTAAAAGTGAAGAAGAATCTTTTTTAAGAACCATTGAGACAGGATTAATTAGAGTTGATAAATTAATTCAGCAAACCATTTCCGAAGGTAAAAAAATATTGCCTACAGAAGAAGTTTTTGAATTGTACGATACTTATGGTTTTCCTGATGATCTAACAAGAATCATTGCTGAGGAAAAAGGCTTAACCATCGATGAAGCTGGATTTCAACAGGCTTTGAATCAACAAAAACAACGATCTAAAGCAGATTCGGCTCAGAAAGTTTACGATTGGGTAACGTTGGAAGAAAAACCAGAAAACTTTGTAGGTTATGATCAATTAGAATCAGAAACTTACATCACAAGATACAGGAAAGTAGAAAATAAAGACGGCGAATTTTACCAGGTTGTTTTAAGCGAATCACCATTCTATCCGGAAGGTGGAGGACAAGTGGGTGATAAAGGAACGCTTGAAAATGCAACCGAAAGCTTTGAAGTTCTTGAAACTAAAAAAGAAAATGGATTGATTATTTCTTTGATCAATGCGCTTCCAAAGGATGCTGGCGCAGTTTTCTATGCAAAAGTAAATGTTGCCGACAGGAAGAACTCCCAGGCTAATCACTCGGTGACGCATTTGTTGCACGAAGCTTTAAGAGAAGTTCTAGGAACGCATGTTGAACAGAAAGGTTCTTATGTTGGTCCGGATTATTTGAGATTTGATTTTTCTCATTTTTCTAAAATGACTGAGGAAGAGTTGGCTTTGGTAGAATCAAAAGTGAATGCAAAAATCAAAGAAAACATTCCGTTGCAGGAATTCAGAACTATTCCGATTCAGGAAGCTTTGGATAGGGGAGCAATGGCGTTGTTTGGCGAAAAATACGGTGACAATGTAAGAATGATCCAGTTCGGAAGTTCGAAAGAACTTTGTGGTGGAACGCACGTTAAATCTACAAGTGAAATCGGTCATTTCAAAATTGTTTCTGAAAGTTCTGCGGCTGCAGGAATCAGAAGAATCGAGGCAATTTCCGGGGAGAAATCAGAAGAATATTTCAAGAATTTGGAAACTCAGTTTACAGAAATTTCACAATTGTTAAAATCAAAAGATTTGGCAAAATCAATTGAAAAATTGTTGGAAGAAAACTCTGCTCTGAAATCTGAAATCGAATCTTTCAAAAAAGAAAAAGCAAAAGGCGAAATACAAAACTGGAAAAATGATTTCGAAGATAACAACGGAAAGAAATTATTAGTTAAGAAAACTTCTCTGGATGCAGGTTCTGTAAAAGACATCGTGTTCCAACTGAAAAAAGAAATCCCGAATTCTGTTACAATTATTATTTCAGATGCGGGTGAAAAACCAATGATAACAGTTGGTGTTTCTGCGGATCTGGAAGCGAATTACCACGCCGGAAATAT
>NQWY01004271.1:0-24252 GCA_019425655.1 Rhizophagus prolifer
ATATTCAAGAAAATGATAGATTACGTTTTGGCAGACCAAGTAACTTAAGAAAATCAACTTGAGATGATGATTTTTGACTGATAAGGAAATGGCTTTCCTTGTTATTTATTTATCCCTTTTTTATTGCGGGCTGTGTGTGCTTTTTTATTATTATTATATAAACATAAATTTTTTTCGTTGGGTGAAAATTAAAAATATGAAAGTTTTTTGGGGTGGAGACAAAGAAAATGAAAATTTTGAGAATTTTTTTTGTAGGGGGTTTTTGAAGGGAATAGTCCATTTTTAACAAAATCAATATCATCTGGGATCTTCTACATCTTGGCTGGGCTTTGGGTAGGTTTGGCCAACAAAAATATATAACACATAGAAAGATTTAAAAATCCTTCTCTTTTTTATAATACAATTCACATAATTTTTCTTTAGATAAAAAAAAATCTTTTTTAAATTAGAAGGAGATAGATAATTAACAAAATTTTATTTATGTATATTTTTTCTTTCTAATACTATATATGCATATTTATATTCAACCGTAATTCTACAACAGAACCAAAGAAAAATTATGGCAGTATTGGCAATATTTGTAGCGATCGTTTATTATTATCTGTCAGAACGAAATACTTTGGACGATTGCCAGATGAGGAATATGCAATATTTAACATGTACTTAATTTTTTAGGGAATCTGGGTACATATTTTTTTTTTCACACACATCCCGCACAATATTTTTTTCCTTCATATTAAAAATCTGTAATTTTTATATTATATACACCATTCATTTTACTATACATATAGTTTCTACTGTATAAAAGAATTCAATCAAAAACATTATATATGCTATTATTATTTTATTTTCTTTTGATTCTTTAAAATGTTTATATTTAATAATACAAAGTAATAGATATATAAATACATCATTATACCTGTTACATTCATACACAAATAATTTTGTAACAATATAAATAAATGAATTAGTGACCAAAAAGTAATTTATATTTTGTACTACTTGCAAATGTAAATATATGTAATTATTTTAGTAGTCTAACCTTTAATGTTAAAAAAAATTCAAAATTAAAGAGGTCTCGCCGAGAATCGAACTCGGATTACAGGATTCAAAGTCCTGGGTGCTAACCATTACACCACGAAACCAGTTTTTGTTTTAAAAGCATGAAATACATTTTAAAAATTATTTAACTCACGTGATCGAATACGAGTTTGATTGTTCTTATATTTTACTCGGAAATAATATTTTATTGATTTTAATTTGTCCTAATTTAAACCTTTATAGTTTATCTCCCTTTGTTAACCCGATTTATAAATCATTTATTGGTTCAAATGTAATTTCACATTATGTTTAAAATATCAAGCGGAAACTGGTATTTTTCACTTGTTATGAAACGTCGGAAATATAACTACGACTGGCCAAATATAGGAGGATCAGTTGCTTAGAATTGTTTGCTTAGTTCTACTAAAAGCACTAAAAGCAAAAGCAGGTAGATTATCGAGATTAAGACAAAGATGGTCAGATGGATATCCAAAAATGATCGCCATAATTTGTCAAAACTGTCAAAACTTTTGGTGTTATTGTTTTCCGAGTTCAATAGTAGTAGTTTAAGCAGTAATAGTAGTGAGATGGGAAGATGAAGCGTCAAAATAAAACTATGTACAAACTGATGATACACGATTAACAGATGTTAAAAATGGGAGATGTTAGTAGACTTTCCCCTGAGTCATTCGATATTATATAATGAATTTAAACTACCAAAATACCGACATTTCGTAAGTTTCAATATTTAAGTTTAATAAAGATGTTACAAAAACGTATTATAATTAAATTAATTCTATTTAAACAAATTAATATCGATTAAACTAATCATCTCTCTTTTCTCCCCTGTAGATTACTACATTTTTTTCAGTTTCATATAATTTTACTTCATATAATTTTCCTTCATATGATTTTTCAGACAAATAATCCTTAATATTGTACCAAATGAATATTGCTAAATTTTCCGATGTACTAAGTTTTTCAAGAAAAAATAATTATTTTTAGTTAAATCAATAAAGGATAAATTAAGTTGTTTTCTATAAATCTTCTCTGTTTCAGTTACCAAATATTAAAATTTCTACATTACATTGTTCAGATAGATAACGCAGTATTATATTAAACATCATAGAGAAGAATGATTCCGAAAAAATAAAATCTTTACCTTGGTACATCTTTAAAATACGGCACATCATGGTCCTATCATATAAAAATAATTTAATCTTGAGATGATGATTTGTCAAATAAGAAAGAGAAAATGTTCCTTTATCAATACCAGGTTCTTATGATCCAAAACATTCATTACCGTTATTTTTATACATTCTTTTAAATCTTCTAAATTCATCACCATACCTGTTAATGGATCGATCTCTCCTTTTACTATAACCTCAACTAATAACTTTACAATTAATAGGACTTTAATCAGTGTACGTGAATAATTTAGCTCGTATATAAATACCTTTATAATTGTGTCCGTGACCATTTGGATTATTGCATTTTCCATATAATTTTTTGTTTTCCTCGTCTGATAAAGAAGGTGAATGTAGTCGATGTGCTGCTGAAAAAGTCTCAATTCTACTTAAATACACAATTGATCCCATAGTGTAAGTTTTTTATTTTAGAAAAAGCGGAGCTATGCGTTTCGTTTGAAGTCGAAAAATCATTATTTTTTATGTTGTTAAAATCGATAGATACGGCTATACGGCTAATAACAAATTTGTTGGTGTGTAACATAAAATAATTAAAAATACATCCATTAAATGCGTAGCTCCGTAGCTCGTTTTCATTCCTACCTTCAACTCCTTTATTATTCGATTGAAAAAAATGCCTCCAAACCCTTCAAAAATTCCTCCTTCTGAAATACTTTCCTTATGTAAAAAATTCTTTTATATAGGTTTATTGTTTTTACCCTGGTTATGGGTTGTTAACATAATCTATATGTGGCCGTTAACTAAACATTCGGATATTGGTAAAGAAATAAAAAAATGTAAGTCTAATTATAATGTAGTTTTTTGGTGTCTTGCTAAAGTTGATTAAATTAATTTATTTTTTAGATCTATATTTCTCAATGGCTGGTGCTTTATTTTGGCTTATTGTACTTTCAACTTGGTACAGCATTTTTGTAAATCATAGAGTTACTTGGGGAGAATTCGCTGATAAAATAATCGTAATACCCATAAGAGGAACATAAAATTCAATAACTACATATATAGAGTAATTTTTATTTTTCATTGATTTCATCTAGAAGATTCAATCTCACTATAGAAATAAAGTAATAAATAATGATTTAATCATTTAGAAATCCCTCATTTTCGCGCCCGTTTGACGTCTCGAGGTGTACTAGGAAGTGATCTGTCTCTCTTTGTCTGTTTTTATATATATATATGAATATGATAATATGAAGAAATGTCAAACAATTTATAAGTCAACTTACTGGAATGGTACTTGTATCAGTAGTTCCATCAGTGGAAGCACCATCTTGAGCACTAACCCCTGCCCTTTCTCCTCCAGATGATGATGAAACTCTTTGAAGTGTTGCGCGTTTGATTTTTAATTCGTGTTCTTGCTTATCAACCTGCTTCTTGAGATCCAATAAATTTTGCGTCAGTTTCTGTAATTCAGTGAACTTTGAACAAACATTTTCCGTCGGCATAGTTGGACGTGGTCCTAAACCAAATTCTTGTAAAGCTTTGTGGACTTTGAGCAGCAAAGCTTGCTTCGGTATAGGTATCCTTTGACTCCGTACTAAAACACCTGGATTAAGTTTTTCTTTCTTTGACACGATTGGTGTATGAACTTCTTTTGGTGAATGGGCTTATCATATGGATAAGATATTTCTTTGATTAACCAACCATATTATATATAAAGCAAAAGAGATATATTTAATATTATTTACCCTCAACTGCAGCAGAACCAACAGATGATGCCGATGTACGACGATTTTTTTTAGGTATATCAGTGGTATTATGAAAACCCGAACCACTGGCTTCTATTGTAGGAGTTGTAGGTCCACTCAGCAATGATTTTTTGCGTTTTGGTTGAACCATTTCCACTGTAAATTGTTTCATCAAAGCCTCTCTTTCTCTAATAAATTTCTTTTCGTTCGCTTGAATACGGTCACTTATTTCCTGTAATGCCTCTTCCTCTTCAATTTGTTCTTTTGTTCGTGAATATAAATTAAGCAACATAATTTTCCTTTTTTCTTCTTTAGCTATAGCAAAAGAATTACTTAATAACAAGTAAATTATTATTGTTTCTCATGTAAATATAATAAGTTATCACAACAAACCTTTATCATAACTATTTAATGCGATCAACTGGCCTTTATCTGTTTGACTAGTCAAGCCAGGCGTCACTGGCCGTACTTGCAAAATCTTTTTATTGACAGAGTAATATCGATCTCTTAAATCCTAAAATACCAAAAATTAATATTAATTTGCTGTAAAACATGAATATGTTTAAAAAAACATAAAATTCTATACCTCCATTGTTCTGTTCTTATCTTTCCAATCGTAACGATCATGAATTATAGTCCATCTGATATCATACTTTCGACACAAATCAAATAGATAGTCAGTTTCATCTTTATCCCAATCTCGATCTGCCAATAAATTATCGAATTAATAAGGAGCTAAATTTAAATTCTATTAATTGGTATACCTTTCAAATACTTTTCGTATTCTTCTTCTGTATATTCTAAAACATCTACTGTTTTATTATATTCCGCAAAGTTAATCGCTTCTATTGAAGAGTAATGAAGTTAGCCTTTAAATTCCACCAGAACAGATAGAACAAAACTTTCTCTACCTTCTTCTGTATTCTCTTTTACCCAATGACTTAACATTAAATCATCATTTCTAGCAGGATTTATATATTTAGTTGACATCCTATTAATGTAGAAAAAAAGCAATGTCAATTATTATATATTATTTCCATATCTCATTTCCTAAGTATAATTACCACTTGCCCACAGCTTTATGTAGATTAGGTTTCGCTTTTAGAGCAGTTGCTCTTTCAAAAGCTACCGAAACATGATGTCCAACCAATGCAGAAAGTTCTCGACTAACTGGTGTGTCTATTAATATTTATAGGAATAAATAAACCATTAAAGAATCAAAATTGCGTGAAAATCAACATGCAATTTTACCCTTAAAAGTTTTTTTCTCAATTGGCATTTATAGCTTCAACTAGACTAAGTTTTTTATCAGAAGAGTTTGATCTTCCAGACTCAACGCCTAAGATTTCGCAAACATCGTTTATATTTTTATTTGACATGGTAATTCTGTTCTAATTATTGAGACAATGATGTGATAATAGATAATGTTAAAATGACTAATTTAGGTAATCTTGTGACAGTTTACGATTTTACTTTGACTACTAGAACATAAAAATGAAAAAGTAAATTAAAAACTCGAATAGATGAACTAGTCATAATTTATCCTTATATTCAAGTTCATTATTCAAGATTAGGTATATAGAGATTTATAGTAAATTTAGTCTCTATGGAAAATTGGTTATTGTATACATAACTCACGACTCATTTTAATCTGTGTCCGATTTTTCAGTTACTAATTGAATCTTTTGATATTATTAAAGCATGATTTTATTGATTTTATTATTTGGTTTGATCATATATAGCAAATACAATAGTTTATAAATGAAGTATTAATATTGATATAATGTACTTGTTTTAACCGAGAAACAGCGAATGTATTGTATACAATATCCACGTCAATGATTTCCCTATTACAAATTAAACATTTGAATATGAAACTTATTAATAAAACTTTAATAAAAACAATTTATTACCAGCAATTCTTGACTTTGTAATCGATAATAACGCTCAAGAACTCCAAGGTCATGTAATTGCCCTTTAACGAGAATGTTAATAGCAACTCCTGGAGAACCATAACCACCACAACAACAAAGACTTCAGAAAAGTAAATGATATTGTTAATTAGACCACATAACAAAAGATTACAATCATATATCAGGTAAAACTTAAACAAATACCGATCATGGTACTCTTCCTTTTTGTATGGTAAATCAAAGTGTACACTATAATCTACAGGATGGAATGCTAAAACAGATGAAAAGCAATCGGTAGTAACAATTAAAGCTGTTTCCGATTTCCAAAAGGACTTGACAATTTCATGTCTTTCTGATTGTCTTGTTAAAGAATGCTTAAATAATAAAAATTGAAAAAATAGTATTAAGAAAAGAAAGGTTAAATAACAAATAATTTGTATTCATATACCATGGAATAGACAGTAACGTTCTCAAATAATGTTGCTAATTTATCAGCTAACCAATCGACTCGTTCTGAATTATCACAGAAGATAACAGATTTTTGAATATTCACTTCTTTATAAACTTCGCACAAAGCATTGAGTTTTTGATCATCTTTTTCTACAACTGCGTAATATAGTTGCAGCCCATCACTCATATGCACATCATTAAGGACGATTATAGTATTTTTCGTTATCTTATTTTTAATATCTGCAAGAGTGAACGTTGTAGCTGTTGTCATCAAAACCCTCTGAGCACTTTTTGGTAATTGATATATAATATCGAAAGCTTGCGTACGAAAATTGCTGTTAAACATGATACAAGAGTCTTCAATTATAATCGTTTTGACGCGGTTAAATTCGAATTTACGATCTAGCATTAGTCCAATTAATCTGCCTGTTTCGTTTAATCACGTGATAATTAAAAATAAATTATGATGTTTTAATGTAAATTATTTAATTTTTACAATTATCAAACAAACCTGGAGTCCCGACTATAATTTGTTGTCCTTCATTTCTTAGTTTTTCTACGTCTTCTCTCATTGGGATACCACCAGTACAAACCAAACATGAAAATTGCATATATTGACCCACGACATTGATTAAATCTTGAATAGCATAACATAGGTCTTTCGAATGTACGATTATAATCGCTTGACAAGATTTATCACGTGTTTCAATTTGTTGAAGTAGAGCAGCAATGTAAGTTACAGTCCTTTCTTCTAATCGAGGTATTTGAATTACAGCATCCCGTCGAGTTAATATTGCCACTGTCGCACGTTGCTGGATGGGTGTTGGATGATCATAGCTATTTATATTACGCAAACGAATAAATAAATGTATACGGTATACCCAGAAGTACAAGAAATTATTAAATATACCCTAATGCACGGATCCCCTGCAAAATCTCGGATTTTAACTTCATTTCTTCAAATGTAGGAATAACCTGTTGCCAATTATCCGAAAGCATTTCGCGTTGGTTATTATATCCGATCGAGTGATGTGATCGGCCTCGATTATATCTCATTCCAAGACGATCTCCGTTGTCATTTCCAGTTGGAGCAATGTTTATGCGATTCATCTAAAGAAAACATATATTATAAAGGTCGTGTAACACTCCCAACATTTTCAGAAGAAACTCACATGAAGTCGTGGTGGGGGACGCGCCGCTACACGCGATGGTACAACATCTTTAGTAGGTTGTTGATCCTGTACTACAGGCGGTTGTATTTCCGGTGTTGATTTTACATCCAACTCGTTGGATGAAGACTCTCCTGGGCTTAATTGGATAGTAACTTGTTTTTTCTTCAATTTTCTTAATTTTTTTCTTTCACTTAAAGTTAATTTTTTCTTAGTTTTGTCAGCTGAATCTGCAGAATTCAACTGATTTTCTTTTTCGAAAGCACTTTGAATTTTTTCATTTTTGTCTTTTGAGGATTTGGCTCTCACGTCGTTCATACCTTCATCCGTTGATTCGATAGAATCTACAGTAGGAGAGACGTTTGGTAACACAAAAGAGCTAGATACACCATTAAACAAATGTGTTGCGGTTGGTACATCAATTGTATCATGTCCGCGTAGTGCGTTTACAGCATCAGTAAGTTTTGCTAGATGAGTTTGGATTTCAGGTAAAACAGACAAAGAAGTTTGGATATCCTGGACTGTTTTTAGTATTTTTGGTATATCGGTCATTGTTAATAGTTGATTGCAAAGGAAAAAAAATTAATGAGAAAAAATTGGCTTATTTGTATTAATTTGGTGATCTCGAGCTTGCATAAATCATGATGCAACGAAATATGATATCAAATTACGTACTAATAAACTAACAGGCACGTGATCGATCGCTTTCATAAAGCATGATTTATTTATTTTTAGCATCATGAGTCTTGCGAACCATAAATTATAAAAAGATGAACATTTACATAATATAAAAATTGCATTTAGATATTTATTCAGATATTGGAAGCAAATGAACTGAATAATTATGTAACAATTTGAAAAGGGATTAATAAAAATAATAAGAAACTTCATCAAAAAAAACTTCTGAAAGAGATATGATGAATTTGACAAATACAAGATCCCATCCAATTTGTCCAAAAATGTAAAATTATTTCAGAAATTAATCATCTATAAGAAATTCGTTAATTAGAATCGATCGTCGTACATGTTTCATCCATCGTTCTCTTCATACATTTGATCAATCGATTTTTTAGGCATCTTTTCGCCTATCAAATCATTTATTGCTTCAATCGTCGAGGAGGCTGAAGATTCATCAACCTTTAAAGTTGAATCTTCAATTATACCATTTGCTGACTTTTTCATGGCATCTAAAGTAGTACACTGATCTAAAAGTGTAATTTCTGTTGCAATATTCGAGAAAATAGGTTTATTTTCCAACGTTTCTAATATATCCGCAGTAGCTCTCTCTTCATTATTATCCGCAGTAGAATTTGCTGAAACAACGTTAAAACCTTGTTGTTCATCTTGCGTAGATTCATTTACAGACTCGCTAATTGATAGGTCCTTGCACGCTTCCTAGGAGGTGGTCCACCGTCTTGATCTTGGTTTACTTCAACTATACGGCACGTATATGAATGTCTCTTACATGCATCCTTTCTAGCGAAGGTTTTATTACAGTTAGAACATTTAAATTCTTGTTCAGGAAGTTCATGAATACCATATATATGACGTTTAAGGTCATGTTTTCTTGTAAAACTGTGATCACAATCCGGATAATTGCATACAAACGGTTTTACCCGATCAACATCATGAGTGGTTTGGTGAGTTTGCATGTTGAATTTACGAGCAAAGCATCTGTTACATACTGGACAAGCAAATCTTTTTTTCTGATCTTCTGGTTCTTGTCCATTGCTGGACAAAATTTCTAATCCATTCTCCAAATTCAGTTTCTTTGTTGTCTCTTCATTAGGAACATCATTTTCGGTTTTAACTACATTTGATGCGGATTCATCCATAGGTGAAGATTTGGAATCAACTGAAGGTTTGGACTTAACTATAATTTCCACTTTGTTTTCAGTTTTAATGGCCGTTGTGGGAGTAGTTGCTTGCGAAACTGCAGGTGTCATTGAAGAGATAACCAAAGGAGTTACGGTCGGAACAACTGCCGGTGGAATAACTGCGGAAGCTGTGCCTGAAGTAATTTGACTGCTCTTGTTGACTCCGTGAGAAAAATTTTTTGCTTCCAGTTTTACATAACTACCGGTAGTTGCTCTACTAAATTCTTCTTGAAAATCTGAATTATGAAATTTCGTCAAGTTTGACCTTGGCGGTACCGTCGAAAAGTTGGCATGTCTCATTATTTTTGAAACCTTCGACTTAGAAGATTCAGGTTTCAAAGACGGTGGCCGAATAGGAACTAATTGTGGATTAGGTTGTCGAATTGAAATAGGCATTGCGGCTTCAAGGTTATCATCGTTAATTGCATTTGGTTCTTCAATATCGCCTTTTCTTCGTACATACTGAGTAGTCGCCATGTTTAACGAAAGTAAGTTAATATCGACTGCGGACCTGCGGCAAGATCTGCTATATAACGCAGTATATATACTGAAACGCTATTGGTTTGTTGTGTTTTACAGGACGATCCCAAACGTCTTAAATATGGTAATATGGAATGTAACCCATTCCCGATGTTGTGAGATTACATAATGCTACGAGCATAATTTATTGAATATTTACATTTGATGTTTAAAAATAATTATAATAATAAATTCAAGCCTATAACGAGTACATTCTATGCCATTTTGTAAATAATTTTACACTTTTTTATACAAATTATCATTAATAATAAATTCTGAAAGTATCTACTAAGATAAACAAATTATATACTTTATACTCTTGGAAACATTCTTCGAAAGAAGTTTAAAGGGTTGAGGAGACTATTAAAAAAAAGCAAAATTAATTATAGTTTCATGTGACCAAATTTCAACCAATTTTATTACCTAAAAAAACTGTTATCTTCAGGATCGTCATTTGTTTCCCAATTATTATTCATTTCATTTGACAAGAGATCGTCCGCTGTATCTCGCGCCGAAAATCCACCCTCGTCACCAAAAGAATTATCCGTGCCATTAGATATACTTGACATTTGTCTTAACGTTTGGAATGGTGATTTTGAAATGCCAGAAACTTTCTGTGATCCAGAATCCAATGATAGCGTAGTTTCAAACGAATTTTGACTTGACCAATTGCCTCCTGTAAAAGATTCCTGAGATAATCTTATGGATGACGTTCTGGATGTCTAATTAAATAGATTCGCATATTTAACTGGTTTCATAGAACAACGACGAAAATATTTTACATACATATTTTAAAAACTCAGACCTGTTCAAAAGTTTCGCCGACTAATATAGGATTTCTTGACGTTCCACTGACATTATCTAGAATCTCTTGATATCCAAATAAATTCTTACTATATTGTTGTATCGACTCTGGGTGTTCTCTGTTTGTAAACGAAGAAATACGAGATTTCTGCCCTCGATCATCGACCGGTGTCATATATGCGTTTTTTGTGGAATTCTGTACTTGTTCACGATAATTAAATAATGTTGCATATGCACTGTCGACTGGTTTTTGCACGAGCCTTTGATTATCTAATGGTGTTGTATATGCATTATCTATAGATCTTTGTCGATTTACCCATAATGTTGCGGGAGTATTCTCAACAAAAATTGATTTAGATTGTTTGTTGTCAAATGGCGAATCAGATGAATCAAATTTGGTTGCCGTAGATCCTTGTTTCGCATTCCAATTCTCAAGTGGCGAAATACTTGCTCTTGTTGACATATGCTGTATCATCTCTTGGTTAACAGTATTATTACTACTCTTAGGCGTTCCAAAATTATCCAAAGATATTCCTCGCAAAATAGAACTATTTTTCTTGTTACTGTCAGTAATACTTTTATTTCTGCCCCTATTGTAGCTGGTATTTCTGACGATTCAAACATGTAAATTAACAATAAATTTAAAATATGAAATTCCAAAAAAATAATTATGACAATACCTGTTAATTACTTGACTCGCAAATTCCAGTTCGAAATTAAATTTATATTGATGTGGTGGAATTACTTGATCGTTTCTGTAGAAAACGCAATTTTTTCCGAAATTCCAAATACTCTTTTCTGTTACAAGAATTGTTTATTAGAAAATTAAGTTAGGTAAAATACAAAGAAATAATACCTACTGCAAAGTAAATAATATCCTTCACCGTCAACAATATGATCTTCGTCCATAAATTTCACAAATGCTATTATTATTTGCTAAAGGAGAAAATAACAGATCATACAACTTGTTTGCAAATATTTTATTTATTTTATTATAGCTGATAATGAATTTTTAAAGATCTTGACATACTTTTATTTCTTCTTGTAAATCATTATTCTCTATATAGAGTGAAATATCTGATCTATCAAAATAAGTTTTTAATAAATACTCTAATTTCAAAAATATCTCAAACGAACTAAAAGATCAGAATTACTCATTATGCAATCTAAATGTAATTTGTACTATCTCGTTGCTAATAACTAAAAGTCGTGTTTCGTTATGCAAAAATGAATTTATTTCCATCTCCGGCTTTATTAAAGTTGTAAGGAAGATGAGGGCAATTTTAATTAGTGTACCCTTTTATGGAAGAGTCAATCATCGTACAAAACTTTAAAATTATCAAAAAAATGACACGTGACATTTCACGACGCGTCTTAACACAAAAAAACTGTATAAATTACAAAATTGTGCAAAAATAAATACTACCCAATTATTCAAAATCTCGTGAATAAGGGCCCTGAAACATTTGCTATAGAATACTGCGCCAAAATAACTGGCGAGAAAAATTTTGATATTGCACTGATCATAGCCAGAAAAATCTCCATATAATTTTTCTGTTTGTTCGATAAGTGCTTATTTACGCTTCAACAAACTAAAACTCACAAAAATTTTTAGCTAGGAACTTATTGGATAAAGAGAACAACTCACCTTTTATTATGTCGATGTATATTAAAAACATAATTGAATCGAAACTAAATCAAAGGAATTAACTAGTAATTCCCATTAAGATATCATTATATAACATAGTTTATTCAGCCTTCCTCTTGCCCTTTTTCTCATCTAGATTATATGGCAAAGTTATTTGTCTATAATTAAAGTATAAAAGCATCAATAAATATATCCCAGCACTAAATGTAACATTCAATACAGTATAAAAATCGGGATATCTTTTTGGTGGAGTGACATTAAAATCAAAGAAATGAATTACAGCCATCACGAGATATGATGCCTATTGTTCAGTTTGAAAAAAGTTAATTAAATTTTTCTTTACATTCATAATCACAAATATTATAGCCATTACCCAAGAGATATATCTTAATACTCTTGGTTTCACGTCTTGTTGAACAAAAGATCCCATCCAGTTCCACATCAACGATAAAACGAGATAAGATAAAATCAAACGATCTTTTTTCAATAAAGGAAACATGCTGTACCAAAAAATAATCCAAGTTAATAAATTTTAAACCAAATTTTGACTTTATATAAGATATACGATACCTGAATAAAGCAACATTATTAAACCAACTACTCCAGAATGGTTCATCTAAAATCAATAGTGTAATCGGTAATGCAGGTAATAATATAGATTTCTCATGAACCTGAAAAGAAAACATAAAAAAAGCCAACGCGGAATTCGCTAAACAATAGATAAGTCGATGCTTATCGGGATTTAAACCAAGATTTATACACGATGGTAGAATAGCTAGCAGAGTTGTAAATAAACTAAACAATAAAATACAGTAAACTATAACAATTGATGAACAAATAAAGGATATAAACGTAATAAAATATTACCTTATTCTTGTTAATACATGAATTTCAAACATTTCGCGTAATTTGACGATAATATTTATAGCACACCAAACATTGGCCACCTTATCTTCATACAATCCACGTTTTAAAGGAAATATACGAATAATAACTTGCGAAATATGTTCAATCGAATTTAAAAAAGGGAAAAAGATGATAGCAAACGTGATAATCACCGTTACACCTAACTTTATAAAAAGGATGAATCTAATAATTGATTTCGAGAAGAGATTAAACAATAATGAAACTAAAATTTTAACCATGTGAAATTATGACTCACCCTTGTGGGTTGTTTTTTGTGCATTTTCCTAATAAATAAGCAAAAATAGCAGGAGAGAAATAAAGTGACATTTGCTTAAATCCCAATGCAAGGCAAAAGGCAACGCTTCCTAAAACGTCATATTCGTAGTAAAAGCAATTCAATGACCATACTGTAAGTCCTAGCATTACAGAATTATACCTATATCAAAAAGATGTAAAGATGAAAATATCAGTAAGATTTTAAAATAAAACAAATATCAATAATATAACTTACTGAAAATGTCCGTGATCTATTAGTATTAAAGCAGGCTGAAGAAGAATAAATAATACTGCTAAACTCTAATAAAAAGAAAGCAAATTAGTATAATATTTAATGTAAAGATTATATAACTTTAAAGTACGTACGCGCTTTTGCCATGATTTGTTGGCAAACCACCAATTTACAAATACAATAACTGATGGTACATATATCAAATATTCAAGGATCAATACAGAAGAACGCATGAACAATTTACTTTCCTCGCTTTCAAACCCACGTGACACATCTAATGCAAACCACTCCGGATTAAACATAGATCCTCTACAACATCAAAATGGCGAGGTATAATATAAAATGATTTAAAGTATACAAAATTATGATATATGCGTATACTATAAAAAGATCATACATTTTACCACAAATCCAGCTAACGTAAGCTGTCAATGGAGGATAATCAAGACCCCACCACTCTAAATCATAGTAATACCATTGATTCGTTGGAACATGTAATGTTAATTCCATCCAATGCCTTTGAGCTTCATAATCTCCATACATAGGTGGAATATTTTGACCTTGATAAGATCAAATATAATATATAAACACGTTAAAAATATAATCAATTCGCATCATTTAAATGAATAGAATGTATTTGTGAAATTATATCGTTGAACTTACCAGAGTATGGATTTAAACCCACGTTCCACCTTACATATATTCCAAATAGCAACGTTATTACTGTCGACCATTTACCTATATTCGTTTGTTCTAACCAATTAAACCACCTCTCTGCTGGTGTATTCACTATGGGGTCTTGACTCTTATTCGATATAACAAATTCGGTATTATCGACAGTTTTAGAACTTCCAGACAACTTTTGATATGCGTAATGCAGCGCTGTGAAATTTACCAAAAAAGGATCAATTGAGTTGATCTCGAAACCAACATCTGTGTGCGACAGAATAATTTACCAATTTGGATTTCCTATATTTTCATCTCTCTTTCTCTCTTGAAAATGCTTTTTATAATAGGTTTAGGTTTATCTGATGAAAAAGATATTACATTAAAAGGTCTTGAAGCAATAAACTCATGCGAACGAATATATTTAGAGGCATATACTAGTATCTTAATGGTGTCCAAAGAGAAATTGGTAAATACCGCTGTTAAATTTCTTTGAGATATCTTCGGTTTAAATATCATTTCTTTTGTTAGGAAGGATTATATGGAAAAAAGCTTATATTAGCAGATAGAGAAATGGTAGAATCACAAAGTGATGACATTTTATTAAATGCCGATAAAATAAATGTGGCATTTTTAGTGGTAGGAGATCCGTTTGGGTAAGATTATTTTGTTACTTTTTTTATTGTTATTTTGTTATCGAATTATTAATAGAAATCTATAAGCTTCTAATAAATCATATGGATAGTGCAACGACACATGCAGATTTAATTATAAGAGCAAAAGAACTATCAATTCCGATTCAAACAATACATAATGCTTCAATAATGAATGCAGTTGGTGCTTGTGGATTACAGTTATATAATTTCGGTCAAACTATTTCTATTCCTTTTTTTACTGATAATTGGAGACCTGATAGTTTTTATGATAGAATTAAAGAAAACAGGAATTTAGGCTTACATACTCTTTGTTTATTAGATATTAAAGTAAAAGAACAAAATATAGAAAATTTAGCAAGGTATTTAAAGCCCATATATTAAGATAAATGTTTTAAATTATCCTAATATTTTTCTCACCCAGAGGTAGGAAAATATATGAATCTCCACGTTATATGACTATCAACCAAGCAATTGAGCAATTACTAGAAATTGAAGAAAATCGCAAACAAAATGGTCTTTTAATATTAATCTATTCCTGTTGAAACTTTCTTTGAAAGAGATGAATATTCTAAAACTTTTTTTTTTCTTTTTTGAATTATAGTCTATACATCTGAAACTTTGGCAATAGGTATTGCGCGTCTTGGTTCACTTACAGAACAACTAATTAAAGCTGGTACATTAAATCAATTATTGTCTGAAGATTTTGGCCCTCCATTACATTCTCTTGTCATAGTAGGAAATAGAATGCATATTCTAGAAGCTGACTATATGAGATATTTTGTAGTTGATAAAAACAAATTTGATGAAATTGTAAAAAGAGATTATAAAGTATAAAATTGATCTACATTAGATTAAATGTGGACATTCCTTAAAATTTCAATTCCTAAATTGTCTCTCCAACAAACTTCATGAAATTTTTACGCGTTTTTTCAACAGTCGTCGCTTCAGGCCATTCTTTAGCTTCACTTACTAACTTAATAATCCTAGCCATATAATGATCCAATCCAAAAGGAGAATGATAATCCGTCTCAATTAACAATCTGTCCTCTGGAACTGCTTTTATTAAATCAGGTAGTCTATCATATTTACCATTAATAACAACACTAAAGGAGAAGTAAATATCAACTGAAACCCCCTCCTTTTTCTTTTTTTGTTTAGTTAAAGCTTTAATTGTATCAACAGAACCACCAAATGAATGTAAACAAATACGAGGTGGAAGTGGTTCCTGTCCATTGAACACAATGCATACTAACAGCACGTTTATGTTTAGCTGCTAAATCCAATTGCTTTTCAAAAATTGCTGCTTGATGCTGCATTGTGGTTTGTACTTTACTAAGTTGTTTTGATTCTTGATCGCGTAATCGAAACGTCTTGTCTAATCCGATTTCTCCTAAAAGTGAATTTGGATGCGCCTCAATTAAAATTTCCAATTTGTTATGCCATGCATCAAATGGCTTAGGAGACGGTAGAGAATCAATGAATTCTTCTAAGTAATTGCTTCTTGAAGGATCTTTTGGGCCAATATCTTTTAAAATTGTTCGATAATGAACTTTACTTTCAGGCTCATTTTCAAGTGAAAGTAAATGACAAAACCATGGATGAAATCCTTTTTATACATAATTAGGCCTTTAAATATGGGTTATTTCAATTAAATGAATAATTTATAAATAGAAAGAAACACGGTACCAAAACAAGGTATGACCTTCATTTGAAAATCCGTTGCAAGTTTAGAAACTACGTCCAAATCTTCTAAACGTGTCCCCATCAAACAAATCTTATCAGTTTTCAAATTAGCAATTTCCTCGAGATGCTCTACATCGTCGTGAGCATGCGTATGAGCATCACAAGTTTCCGACCAAGGAAAATTGGCTTCCATGATAACTTTCAATACTAGTGGTCTTTTAAAAAAAGCTGACCAGCTGACCAGCTGACCAATAGAAGAATCGGATTATCAAAAGTATGATCGGCATGGTTATGTAAGGCTACTTATTTTTTTCCTTTTGCAAAGCTAAAATTCAATAGTAAACAATAACAATGTCTTTGGCAGACGAATTGCTCGCAGATCCCGACTTTATATCAACCCGAGACGAGGAAGCTGCTGACGATGATCAAAGTGACAATAATGACTCTGAAGACGTTCTTATGCGAGATCTAGAAGATTTAGAAGAGGAAGAGCACATGGAAGAGAACGATGAACCCGAAGAAAACAAAAATGTAAACATTGAAGTCGAAATGAAATCTGTTAAAGATGTGAAGAAAGTAGCCAAATTGCTTGGTTCTAGACAAATGAGAGATATCTTAACGGTTAGTTCAGGAAATACTTTTCTTATTATAAATTAGTTTATTCACTATATTTTTTTTCTCATTACTTAGAAAATTGAACAACTTAAAGATACAAATCGTTCTCAGTCGCAAATAATGGGACCTGTCGAAGAAGATCCGGAATATAAGCTTATAGTTCAAGCTAATAATTTAACGGTAGACATTGATAACGAGATTCTGGTAGTTCACAAGGTAAGGATTTTATTTCAGTATAATTTAACGATTTAATAATTTCTACTTATTTCGGGTCCAATTATTATTATAGTTTATAAGAGATCATTACGCTAAAAAATTTCCCGAATTAGAATCATTGGTTCTTAATCCGTTAGATTACACCAGAGCCGTCAAGGCTATAGGAAACGAAATGGTTAGTAATTTTTTAGATTTTACCTAGTGTACCTAATAAGTTCAATATAGCAGGGAATTATGATCTTTATTCTTTTAATAGCTACCAACCTCGACCGTTATTGCTATTGGACCTTTCCCATTATAATAGGATTTAACTAAAGTGGATTTAAGATCTATTCTACCCTCTGCCACCGTTATGGTAGTTACTGTTACAGGATCTACTACTAACGGACAAAAGTTAACTGATGAAGAAAGTATGATTGTTAGCGACGCTTGCGATATGGCATTGGAATTGGATGCTGCTAAAAGAAAGGTTTGTATGTTTATTAATTAACTAAAAAAAACTTACATATATTAATTATTTTTTATCAAATTACAGATTTTAGAATATGTAGAGTCTAGAATGACGCTCATTGCGCCTAACCTTTCAGCAATTGTAGGAAGTACAACTGCAGCTAAAATGTTGGGACAGGCTGGTGGGTTAATGGCCCTTTGCAAGATGCCATCTTGTAACGTTATGGTATGTATTTAGCTTTTTGGAACTTAATCCAACCTAATATTGTTAACTTGAATTCTTTAAATATTGTATTTATTAGCTGCTTGGTGTACAAAAGAAGACTAGTACTGGATTTTCTAGTGCATCGACGCCTAGGCATACTGGATACTTGTTTCAATCAGAATTGATCCAGAGAACTCCACAAGACCTCAGAATTAAAGCACAAAAGATTGTTGCAGCGAAGTATGTTCCAGAGACATATTATAACCGTATTTGTTTATACAAAATTTGCTTAACATTGGATTTTTTAGGTGTACTTTGGCTGCCAGAATGGATCGAATGCATGAATCACCTGATGGTATGTTTAAATACCAATTAGCTATTAAATATAGTCTTTTCTTATCAAATTTATTATTACTATTAAGGTTCATTTGGAAGATCACTACGTGAACAGATTGATAAAAAACTTGAAAAGTTACAAGAACCACCTCCTACTAAGACTGTCAAGCCCTTACCTGTACCTGATGAGGGCCCAAAAAAAAGAAGAGCAGGGAAGAAGTAAGCTTTTTTAAATATTATGAATTAGATTAAAAATCTTTTTAACTTAATGAACGAGATTATTTTTACGTATTTAGAGTACGACGAATGAAAGAAGCTTATGCGGTTACAGAATTGCGCAAAGCGCAAAATAGAATGGCCTTTGGTGTTGCGGAGGATGAAACTGGATCATTTGATAAGACAAAAGGTTTAGGTTTAATTGGTCAAAATTCGGGTAAAATTCGTGCTTCAGTAGCTGATCCTAGAGTCAAAGGTATGTTAAATATCTATAGTTCATGATAAACAAACGTTTTAAAAATGTTCAGCTAAAGCGCCTAAAAGACATCAATTCCTGGGTTCTTCTGGAGCTACTTCAGGTTTATCATCATCTCTTGCATTCACTCCTGTACAAGGAATTGAACTTATCAACCCAGAGGAGAGACAAAAGAAAGTAAAAGAAGCTAATGATAGATACTTTGGAGGTGGCGCATTTTTAAGGGTTGGAAAACCAAAACAGCAACAACAATAAATTAAAGCATTTATTATATAGCAACCAAGGATTATTAAAGGAAATTCCATTGTTAGTTAATTTACCTAGTAAAAAGAGCTAAATTGTTATACTTTCTTATGATTATAATTGATGTGCAAAATGATCATTATTATAATCGACCATTTGTTTGATCATTTATAAGTCGGTTTATTTTCCGTTTATTTTCAATTACTAATTAAAATTTGCTTCAATCGTGATTTTGGGTTTATGTAACTTTTTATACAATTTAGATAATAAGTAATATAAATTTCATAGTTATAATGTCACTCCAAATTATAATTTAAGAATTATAAAATGATTCTGATATGTATATAACTCTATGACTATCCTACTACTATCCTCTTCCTTAGATTACGATTTTTATATTTTATTATCGAAATTAACATAAAAATAAAGTCTCAAAACTTTTATTTACAGCTTACAGTAATAAATCTCAACTATAAACAATGAGGCAATGATCATTACACCCATTTTTTTGCATATTTCATTCATACCATTTTATTTAGATTAAATTCGTTAACCCATTTCGCCGAAGCCATTTCGCCGAAGGGACGTAAGGATATTTAACCGAATGAACAATCCAACACGCAAAGAAAGCAAATAAACATTTAAAAAAAATTTAAACAAATCTTTTTATTTTTATTTTCCATTTAACATTAACATTCAAGTAACTGGTATTAATTGTTACGCTCTTTCTTTTAAAAAAAATGATCAATTTCTTTCATTAATTAAAAAATCAACATCAACCGTGATAAAGTGATTGATTGAATAGGATGTAGAGATAATCTAAAATTCACCAACCAAATTAGGGATGTGACCGACCGATAACTGACCATGACCGACCGTTGATGCGAACTTAAATTAGTAAAGGACGAAAATACGACGCCCGTACATGTGAAAAATAAATTACAGTTTCGGATTTACGCCCGTGATACATAACAAACTTTCTAAGACCTATCTACAGTATCTAATTTTTCCGTAAGATTGCTCGATGACCTATGCTTTTTTATTATCCTCGATTGCTCACCACTTCGTGAATCGTCCAACGACTTTTGCGTTTCCCCTAACAACCATACAATATGCCCGAGGACCTTTTCCACCTTAGCCTGCAAATTCTCATCTTTGTATAAGACGATCACTGGTTCTGATAGCTTAAATGTTGGCTTTCCCTCACTATCTAGCCTGTATTCCATGAAGTACCATTTTTCCGCATCCGTTACGATCCCCCATACTTTGTCCAAACCGGAGGAATCTTCCATTTCGTTCAATTTGCGTTTACGGCAAGTCAATGATGATTCCATCTGCACGGTGGTCTGTGCGAAGCCCTGCTTAAAATTGCCCTTTTCAACCTCGACTAAACCAACGATCCTATTAGTCGAACGACATTCTATTGCATAATCGAGATTTCCTTGCCCGTTGTGACCCGTGATATGTTTTCCTGGTATAATTTTGAAATTTTTTTCATAGAACGATACACCGCAGGCCAGGTAACAGTAAGAATAAATAGATCTTGTTGTTACCTCATGCGTAACGTCAAGAGGCGTGGTTTCCAATTCGGCCATTAAATGTTTAACCACCGATTGAGACTTTTCATCTTTTAAATCCGCACATCCACACGAAAAATTGGGATATACGTCAATGCTAGGATTCAGGTCATCGCTAAGCCCATAGAGTTCACACACTTTCGGAAAGGTCCATTCGTTGAATGGTTTCGAAAGCTCTATAATCACGGTGAGCTTGAAGTTGCTTTTGGATACTAGCGATTGTAACATCTTTCGGAACGAGAGATCGTCTCTAGGTGAATATCTTCCTCCGTCATCAATGAAGTTGAGCACCATTCCATCATATTCGAGCGCAGGTGGATGATACATCCCACGTATAGAGTCTTTGAATTCTTCGAGAGTTGTCATTTGGGTATTCGCCGTCCATTTGTATGCCTTTTGTTTCGGACTAACGACGACTTCGAAATCTGTAATGCAACAAAAATACAGTAGTTTGACCTTTGGTCTCAGGTATTATCTCGTTTTTATAACCTAAAATTCGCTGACAGGCCATCAGGAAAAAATACGTACCATAAACAAACTGCTTATATGACTCCTCAAACGAGGTAACCCATTCCGGTTTCTTGCTCGGTGGTTCAACTATGACATGAACATTCTTCTTAGGCGGTTTTTCAGGCCAGTAGTCTCCAATATCATTTATTGCCGATAGCTCTTCGTCGTCCTTGAGTGAGAGATTCCTCAACTGATCGTTGTGGTCGCTAGCAATTTTCACCTTCCATAGCTTGAACTTGTCTGCAGAATAATCATCGAACTCTGGCGCTTTTTTCGCCTTTATAGCTTCCTTGAGTTCACTAACAGGCTCGTTCCTACTAATTTTAACAGAGAAAGCGCTCACAATTGAATTACCTTTGAAGAGACAGAATAAAGTGATAGACATTTTCGGCTTATATACTATTTTTTGGCGAAATTCTATTGGTGCAAACTAACGTACGTGAAGAAAAAGGGAAAGGGTGAAAAATTTTTATTTACGGAAAAAAAATACTGAGGGTATATGTGAAAAATGCGGATGTTGTACTTGAATATTTCCTATCATATAAAAAACAATATTAATAATCATGTTATCCGAACTTGAAGTATTGAAACAGTATCCTGTGCTTAAGGATCTATCAAAAAAGATTACGCTGATTTTGAGGCCATATAGTAAAATTAAAACAATTAGTTCGGAACAAGCAGACCGTCTTGAGAGTATTGAGACTATAATTATTGAGATCAAATCTCAGAATGCAAAAAATAAATCAATCATAGAAGAATATGAAAAGGAATTGGAATGCAAGAAAAATCGCAAATTTCAGATTTTTCTAAGATAAATGTTGTAACCAATAAAATTCAATTTTTTGGTGGATTTACATATATTGATATACACGTGATTCAACTTTATTATTTATGAAATAAAATGTTGCCACTAACAGCTAATACATAATAAATTTGCGAATACATGATAATAAAATTTTATAACTATTTATCCTCCTCTTCCGTGGCGGGATTCACATATTCGGGCTTGAGGATATCTTCTATTTCTTTTCTAGCATCTCCTGTAATTTTGTCAATAATCTCGTTTATAAAATCCCTATTCTTGTCCATCGCAGTCTTATTGAAAGTAAATACGAAATCAAAATAATCCATAACGAACTTCTCCTGTTTAGTTGAAGCTTTTTCAATGAAAATACTCCATGATTCATTATTAATAGCTAAATAGAATGCACACAATTTGGCTCCATCAGAGTCGAAATAAAAGGTGTTGGAACAGAAGGTAGGATTTTGTTTTGTCTCTCGCCAATCAAGGTTAAGTGAGTTCAACTGACCTACAAGAAGTGAGAGAATTGTATCCAATTCGCTTATGGTACTGGATGGGAATCGAAGGCTTTTAAACAATTTTTCCAGAATGCTTATATGAATATCGACGATGGTAGAAGTATCTTCGAAATGATCACTTGCATGAGACTCTTCGGGTAAAATCATCGCCAAAAGTTTTCTTTTTGTAATTAGATCGAAAAGAGTTTGGCCCTTCAGTTTCATGTAGTCTACAACTTCTTCAGGTTTGCTGATATTCGGCCATTCAGAATCAGACCTTCCATTGTAAATTTGGACGGAGCTAAGCAAGCTAATAAATAAGTTTAATAGCTCCAAATCCTCTTTATCCTTTTTTTCCGATTTAGATAGATTAGAGGGAACAGCAAAGATGTTAACCACTGCGGGGAGCATTTTTTCCTTCTCTTTTAAAAACTTAATAAGACCTGCCGTTGAAGGAAGTTTATGGCAAATCTCGAGAATGTCTAGCTTGGGAACTTCTGAATCGCTACAACTCATGTTTTTTGTAGATAGGCTATCAGTACCTAACGTGAGAACGAACAAAAAACAAACTTATATTTATACTTGTTGAAATTAATCAGATTATCTATGCCACCCCCTTTTTATGTTTAATTTTCATGTGAACCGTTTTTTGTCTCCTTTGCCCAAACTTGGACATCTATCTCTTTGTTTAATTTGATTACACATGCAGAAAATACAATCATTTTTGTGTCGGCAATTGTAGATAGTCTCACTGTTTATTTTCCTGATTTGTTAAAAAATTATGGAAATATTTCCATAGTATTTCCATACACCTCGATTGATCCTTCAAATAATTTTTCTTTTTAATAAAGATAAAGGCAATTTGACATATTCTATGATTTCTATTTATGTTTAATCAATTTGAATACTGTACAAGAAATTTTCGCTTAAAGACAAAATGGCATTTCGGGTAAAGTTCTTTTTTCACTTGGCTGGAATTATCAGACGACAATTATTTACGCCTCTACAGTTAGTTCTCAAAATACGTTTCTAATGCCTCATCGAGGGATGGGGTGTGAAAAAAATAAGAGACCGATTTGAGCTAAAGGTCCATGAATACTAATCTGTTCTGATTTTGTGACAATTTAAACATAAAATTACATGTATTATAAGTTAATGATTACAAGAGATCAAATCTTTTAGATGCTTGATCAACGAACTCCTTAATCTTTTGTATTCTTTCAGGAATAACAACAACATCAGGTTTTTGATCATACCATACTTCAAGAAGGAAGATTCCATTGTCTTGACATATGCATCTTTTTAGCCGATCACGATTAACAATATCTTCGAGTTTTTTGACATCTGCTGGTGCTATGAAACCGATGCTGAGCCCCTTACACCTCCAATGCAATTCGATATTTTTGGAAGAAGGCATCAAGCTCTTCCATTCAAGAAGGGAGGACGATATTCGATCATAGGTTCCTTATTAAGAATTTCCTTAGCTATTTGGATGCACCTAGTTTCGCGGTTTTTCAAAAAACAAAAATAAAAACAAGGATAAAATACTTGTAGTTTTAAAAAAATACAAAAAACCGTTTATTTAATATTTTTATA
>NQWY01004292.1:0-11844 GCA_019425655.1 Rhizophagus prolifer
ATAGTAAACGGCCATCAAATGCAGATTTACTACGAAATCTAAAATCCCGATATAACACAAACCGGACGTTCACAACCTTATTCCAACACTTAATATCCCAAAAAAAATTTAAAAAATAATTTATTAAATTATAATCGAAATAAAAAAAAATTATATCATTATATCCATAAAATTTACATGTTTATTTAATATAAAGCAAAAAAACTGAAATTTATTTATTTTTTCTAAAAAACTCCGAATAAAATCTTTTAACTTTTGCGAAGTTAATAAAAATTAATATTTTTTTTTATTAATATGTTGGAAAAATTAAGTAATAATTAAATATTTTATTAGTATGTAAAGATTCTTAAATACTTCGCAAAGATTAATGTTTTTATTTTAAAAATAATTTTAAAGCTCTTAAAGCTCTTGCAAAACATTGTGAAATTAATATTTTTATTAATATGTAATAATCTTAAAAAATATTACAAAATTATTATGTCTAAAAAATAATATAAAATTAAATAAACTCATTATAACGATGATGATGTTAGGAACAAAATTTTAACGCCACGAACATTTTATCATTTTGCGCAACAAGGCTGATTTTGTTTTCTCTTCGTAATTTCTTAACATTTCGTCTATGATTTTTTGATTGCGTAGTTGACACTACACTACAGTAAACCTTTGAGAAGGCTAATTTCTATATTAATATTATTGAAATATACTAATATATCAGGAAATTTTTTTCTAATATTATTACGTAGATCTTAAGGAAAAGAATGACATCAATACAGGACTTAAAGGACTTAAACTTCGGAAAATTTTGTTAATTAGTAACTCCTGATATATTACTTACTAAAAGTAAAGGAAATTTTTCTCAATGTCGACCTAATTGATGGTCACATTAATTCGATTTTTTATATTTGATAAAAAACAATTAGAATGATTAAAATAATTAAATAAAAGCAGATTTAAAAGTATTCTTACAAAAATCTTTTTTATTAATCATATAATGATTTACTGTAATTTACCTACTTTGGCGTATTATCAATATACAATAAATAAAAAAATTGTCACATAAATTACAAAATTAGCTTTTTTAAAAAAATTTTTTATATACGTAGAACTATATGTAAAACTTCTCAATGTAAAAAAGAAATATATATAACGTTAAAGAGCTAACTAAGTTTTGATAGACTTCTTGGTAAAGGACCCTTACTAAGAAGCCGATACAATAAATTTTGTACTAGTTTATACTTTATGTATTTTTTTTAGTAGGAGCGTGGGATTGATTTTTTTTCTTGTATTGATCGACTACGACTATTATAATTGTACTATCCGTTTTTTCCAAAAAAAGAATCAATAATCGGCCATAATGAACACAAAATGAGAAGGTAGAGTCCTAATATATAATATATCACACTCAATAAGGAAATAAATATTAATCCTCGACTATTCATCATTGTCGGTGTACAAGACAACAGCAGGTTTAAACCTGACATCTTTTACTTTTAGGCGGTTGATATATAGCCCGTTAAGGTTAGTAAAATCACATGGCATATCATATGAAAATACAATATTTATTAGGTAGACGTTAATGTAATCTCTGTTTCTCTCTCAAAAATAATTAAAAAAAAAAATAAAATAACACAATTTACTTATTTTTAAAATATAAGTTAGCCACACTAAAATATTACATTATGGTAAACGCTCAGAACTGGTTGGATGGAAAATACCCCACTGCTGAAGCTAAAGCAGAAGTGAAAAGAATAGGTCCCTCTAAACAAGGTTTAAAAGCAATAGGGGATAATTTACTTTCATCGTTTATTAAGGGTCGATCCTTGTCAGCTGTTCTTACAAATGTGATAAGCGATTATGCAATTGAAGAAAATATTAGTTTGGAAGGTCCTTTATCTTTAAAAGGGTTCGTTAATTTGGAATATTTGAATATCAATAATCAAAAAATTACTACATTAGATATATCTGATTGTCCGAAACTTCGTGATTTAGCTTGTCTCAATAATCAACTTACTAATTTAGATTTGTCTAATAACCAACAAATTGAAACTATTGATATTGGCGACAATCAGTTAACTAATATAGATTCCATTAGATTAGATAAAATTGAAAAAGTTTTTTTTTCTGGCAATAAATTAGAAAATTTAGATTTTTTGAAAACTCTAAATCCTGCCAAGCTGGTCACTCTCCGCATAAGCGACAACAAATTCCCTCCCCGAGATTTAAGTTGCTTTACTCGTTTTATTAATTTAGAGAGATTATACATTTGTGGTAATCCTTTTTATGGTTCTCTAAAACCATTAAGGAACTTAACTGAGTTAAAGGGACTAGGTATCGCTGGAACTGACATTGATAGTGGTTTAGAATATTTACCTGAAGGTTTTTTTAATGTCAATGCCACTGCTTCTAGTCTGGGTTTGTCAGGAGGTTACTTTTCAAGAACACTTAAATGTACGGGAAAACTAGCTGAACAGTTAGAAAATTATAAAATTGAAAATGATCCCCTTAGAAATTATGACTGGCAAGCTTGGAAGCAAGATAATCAAGAGTTAATTGACAAGGCTAAAGAACAAATAAAACAAGAAGAACTAATTGAGATAAAAGAATGGGAAATAGTAGCCAAAGAAGTATAGAGCTATATGAACAACTTCATTGTGTTATTTATCAAAAAACTCGGCTGAATAACTGATTGTCTAGATTCAGAACAAATTCAATGGTTAAACTATTGCTTCTCAAATATATATTTTCAAATTTATTTTCGTTAGAATTTTAATTGAAATTTAATGTTATAGCTTGATTTTATCATTTCAGTTTGAATAATAAAATTATGATAAAAAAAACATTGGTATGACACATGGAATTACTAACTGCGAACTACTCTATTTTTCTCAATAGCAAATACTAACCTTATCTTTTAACAACTAGTATATTATCACTTTAAATTCTTTTCACAATATTTCGTAATTATGCTGAATCATCAAATATGTTTTGGTTCGGTGGTTAGTGAGATATGATATTCTGTTCTACTTCAGTCGTAAAGTAGATTCCTTCGATGAAGTACAGGGATAAGATATCGGTTCGTAATGAAAAAAATAAAACATTGAGAGTTTTTAGTACGTAATATATCAAAGTTTTTAATAGTGTAAAATAAATAAAAGAACTTATAAATATTTTTACATAAAATACAGATTATCCCTTTTTCTAAAAGAGCTTGATAATAGGAAAAAAATTAAAAAATTTTTTTTATATATAATTCCATATAAACTAAATGTAAAAAAGAAAATTGCCAAGTAAGTAGTATATATAAACACTTCAGTTTGCTTACGGTTAAAGAGCTAAGTTATGATAGGCTTCTCGGTAAAGGGGCCTTACTAAGAAGCCAATGCAAATTATTTATTCTATGAAATAAATTTTGTACTAGCTTATACCTAGGTATTTTTAGTAGCGTAATTTTTTTTCTTGTATTGATCTACTACGGATATAATTGTACTACCCATTTATTACAAATTTTAATTTTTTTTTTCAAAACTTCAAAAATGAATGAAACATATCTCAACAAAATTATTTTTTTGATATTTCTAAACCTTTCAAATGCATCTTTTTGACAACTTATTCGACGACAGTAGTCACTGTATGCAAGACAACAGGAAAATACGTTTTTTTTTTAAAAACCTTGTGTGACTGACATCTGGCGTTAAATATAACCCGCCAAGGTTAGTAAAAAAAAATCACATGGCAAATCATATGAACTATGCAGCATTTTATTTATAGTTTTTTTTAGTAAAACGTTACAATTTTTGTTTTTCCCTCTTCTAACTAAAAATATAATTAATAAAATATATCTACACAAAGTCACTTATTATTTTAAATATAAGTTAGCTCGAATAAGCCGAACTAATTATGGTAAACGCTCAGAACTGGTTGGATAGAAAATACCCCACTGCTGAAGCTAAAGCAGAAGTTAAAAGAATAGGTCCCAAACAAGACTTAAAATTAAAAGGAATGGGGAGGATTTACTTACATCTCTTGCTAAAGGTCGATCCTTGTCAACTGTTCTTACTAATATGATAACGATAATAACCGATGATAATGCAATTGAAGAAAATCTTAGTTTGGAAGGTCCTTTATCTTTAAAAGGGTTCGTTAATTTGGAAATTTTGCAAATAAATAAACAAAAAATTACTGCATTAGATATATCTGATTGTCCGAAACTTTGTGGATTAGCTTGTTCCAAGAATCAACTTACTAATTTAGATTTGTCTAATAACCAACAACTTGAAAATATTGATGTTGCCGGCAATCAGTTAACTAATATAGATTCCACTAGATTAGATAAAGTTGAAAAAGTTTTTTGTTCTGACAATAAATTAGAAAATTTAGAATTTTTAAAAACTCTAAATCCTGCCAAGCTGATCACTCTCCGCATAAGCGACAACAAATTCCCTCCCCAAGATTTAAGTTGTTTTACTCGCTTTATTAAATTAGAAAGATTATTCATTAATGATAATCCTTTTTATGGTTCTCTAAAACCATTAAGGAACTTAACTGAATTAAAGGAATTAGGTATTGCTAGAACTGACATTAATAGTGGTTTAGAGTATTTACCTGAAGACTTTTTTAATGTCAATGCCGCTGCTTCTAGCTTGGGTTTGGAAGGAGGTTATTTTAAAAGAAAGCTTACATGTACGGGAATATTAGCTGAACAGTTAGAAGATTATAAAATTGAAAATGATCCCCTTAGAAATTATGACTGGCAAGCTTGGAAGCGAGAGAATCAAGGATTAATTGACCAAGCTAAAGAACAAGCAAAACAAGGAGAATTGATTAAGATATTAGAATGGGAAACAGTAGCTAAAGAAGTTAAAGAATTCTATGAACAACTTCGATGTGATATTTATCAAAAAACCCGGCTGAATAGTTGATTGCCTAGATTCAGGATAAAACTAAGTACTAGCTGAGCGAGAGCAGTCTCAAACAGATTTATTTTTGTTTAGAATTATATTATAATTTTTCATCGATTTTATCATCTTATATAGAATATTAAAATATAATTAAAAATATTGTAACTTAGCCCATGACACACATCGAGAATATTTTTAAGGGATGAAAAGCCATGTGATATATATCAATAATGTCAATGATAAATCATCAGAATTTAAGATATCGATGTTTAACCTAACAATAATCATCAAAATTTAAACTACTGCACTACTTACTGTATATAATAAAACAATAAACATCGAAATTTAGCGTCTATTTAATTATACATGTAATGTTTTTAATATGACGTTACTAACCAATTTATTTAGCAAATATATTTATTTTATTATTTAATAGTATACAAATATATTGTCATTTCGTTAGATGGCGATTGAAAACCATTAATAAACATTTCTAAAGAAGTTTTTCTGAATAAAAGTTCGTTAAAAAATGAAAGTCAGTAAAAGATAAAAAACTCGAAGAACCAAAGAAAGAAACAAAGAGCGCCTAAAAAGAAAAAAGGGCCGTAATAATAATAGGTTCGATCGCTAAAGTGTTAAAGATAGAAATAAAGAGATAAACAAAATCACTTACCAAAATTCACAACTCAAGCCATAACATTATTATACTAATTAACTGCGGGTTACGCGTTATATCTTTTTCTTCATTAGCAGAGACCCTATATCTTTTAACAAATCTACTATCACTTCTAACTTCAAATTCTTTCGTAATTATGCTGAATCATCACGCATGTTTTAGTTCTACTTGTAGAGTAGCCTTCGGTGAAGTACAGGGATAAAATATCAGTTCGTGAAGAGATGATACTATTAAAATTCATCTTGGGGCTCGAGTACTCTATGATTTACCTTTCGTCTTTTCATGAGAAAACCGAAACTAGACCCTGGCGAAAACAAGTTTCGCACTAAAAGTACAAAACTGGGCAAAACTTACAAAACATATTTTTTTTGTGATATACTTTATGATAATACAATACAAAATTTATTAATAAATCGCAACTTTTATAATTAAGCGTCAGCAGCAGCTGGGTCTTATTCAATTTCATTATTTTCATATTCATCCATAGTTTATTTTTCCATTTCATTCATTATATTCACTATATTATCTATATTTCAAAGTATAATAATGTATCTAAATTTTTATCTAAATCTAATTCTCCCTTCTCGCAATTTTGTATTAGTTTATGCCTTCGTATTTTTTTTTTTTAGTAGCGTGAACGGCAATAATGAACTCAAAATGGAGTCCTAACATCCAACTACAAAATCATAGTCACAACATTTTTTCTAATTTTTTTCAAAACAAATTATTGTTTATTTTAAACCATTAAATTTAACAAGCAGTATTCACTGTAGAAGGCACTGTAGAAGGAAGGCTTACATAATTTATTATATAACTCGTTAAGGTTAGTAAAAATCACATGCCACATCATATGAAATATGCAGCATTTTATTTATAGTTTTTTAGTAAGACAATTTTTGTTTCTCTCTTTTCTCTCTAACTAAAAATATAATTAATAAAATATACCTACACAAAGTCACTTATTTTAAATATAAGTTAGCTCGAATAAGCCGAACTAATTATGGTGAACGCTCAGAACTGGTTGGATAGAAAATACCCCACTGCTGAAGCTAAAGCAGAAGTTAAAAGAATAGGTTCTAAACAAGACTTAAAAGTAGTGGGGGAGAGTGTACTTACATCTCTTGCTAAAGGTCGACCCTTTTCAACTGTTCTTAATAATATGATAACGATAATAACTGATGATAATGTAATTGAAGAAAATCTTTGTTTGGAAGGTCCTTTATCTTTAAAAGGGTTCTTTAATTTGGAAATTTTGCAAATAGGTGGTCAAAAAATTACTGCATTAGATATATCTGACTGTCCGAAACTTAATGGATTAGCTTGTTCCGATAATCAACTTACTAATTTAGATTTGTCTAATAACCAACAACTTGAAAGTTTTTCTGTTGGCGGCAATCAGATAACTAATATAGATTTCACTAGATTAGATAAAGTTGAAAAAATTTTTTGTACTAGCAATAAATTAGAAAATTTAGAATTTTTAAAAGCTCTAAATCCTGCCAAGCTGGTCACTCTCCGAAACTAGTAGAGCTACTTGTCTACTCTGTCTTTCATTAGAACATCCCAGGAGGATACCAATAACTCCGATAAGGGGAATAAGTAGCAATACAGTAAGCATATTTTTGGCATAAGCAACAACAAATTTCCTCCCCAAGATTTAAGTTGTTTTGCTCGCTTTATTAAGTTACATAGATTATATATTGATGGTAATCCTTTTTATGGTTCTCTAAAACCATTAAGGAACTTAACTGAGTTAAAGGAATTAGGTATCGCTAGAACTGACATTAATAGTGGTTTAGAGTATTTGCCTGAAGACTTTTTTAATGTCAATTCCGCTGCTTCTAGCTTGGGTTTGGAAGGAGGTTATTTTAAAAGATTACTTACATGTACGGGAAAACTAGCCGAACAGTTAGAAGATTATAAAGTTGAAAGTGATCGCCTTAGAAATTATGACTGGCAAGCTTGGAAGCGAAATAATCAAGGATTAATTGACCAAGCTAAAGAACAAGCAAAACAAGAAGAATTAATCAAGATATTAGAATGGGAAACAGTAGCCAAAGAAGTTAAAGAGTTATATGAACATATTCGATGTGATATTTATCAAAAAACTCGGCTGAATAGTAATTGATTGCCTAAATTCAGTACAAAATTAAATGGATCATACTATATAATATGCATTCTCAAATAATATTTCAGATTTAATTGAAAATTTATTGTTTTTGTTTGATTTTGGCATTTTGTTTGGAATAATAAAATATAATTAAAAGCATTGGAACTTAGCTCATGAACTGCGAACTAGTACATGTCAGCAGATATCTATATCTTTTAATAAATCTACTACCACTTCTAACTTCTAAAATTCTTTTCACGTAATTATACTGAGTCATCAAGTATGTTTTGATTAGTGAGATATGGATATTCTGCCCTACTTGAGTAAAGAGATAAAGTATCGGTTCGTGATCGAGAGATGATATCACTAAATTCATATTGGGACTCGAATTCTCTGTTAACTTCCGTCTTTTGCTGAGAATATTAGTTGAGATTCGCTATAACGATAATGATGTTTAGTAGCAAAAATTTAATGCCACTTACATTGCATCATTGCGCGCTAATAAGGCTGATTTTGTGATGCATATTAAATTTCGTCTATGATTTTCTGATTGTGTGATTGATACAACAGAACTTTCAATACAACAAACCTTTGAGAAGATATGTAATATTGTTAAGATGTATTAACCTTATTAATATCTACAATTTGTCCTATGTTTATGTCCTGCAAAGAATGTCATTAATACAGAAGAAGAGCTTTGTTGATTAGATGAGTGACTATAAATGAAATACATGAATTCGAAATAGAATAAATTTCACCGTACTTAGAAACAATACATTCTAACAATAAGTAAATATGTTTGGATGTTAGTAGTAAGTAATTGCACTAAAATTATTAAAATTTCAAAATTAATTAATTTACTTAATTGAACTTTTTCGCATTTTTCTCAAAAACTATCTAAATAACTATCTTTCTAGTACCCTAGCCATGGCGGAAAAAAAGTGGCTGTCACGTGATATCGATCTGATCCGACCTGCCCTTGGTCGGCGATATTGCGTGTATTATATGCATATCTCTACATATATTTTGTATTTATTTTTTTCGCATTCTGGGAGTTATACGCGCTTAAATAGCTTAAATAACGCGAAATTTTTATTTAAATCAACTTCGTTTATTATATTTTGAGAATTTTTTGCATGAAAAATGAATAAAGAAAATGTGAAAGGTATTAATTTATCGCGTGATTTCTTAACAATATGATAATTAAGATATAATTGATATATAATAATTTATAAAATATTCGTATTTTATAGAAATCTTAAGTCCAAATTTCAATAATGATAAAAAAATGTGCACCCACTGTTCAAGCACAAAAAAAAAAGGTGACTTTTGCCGTCCTCGTGGCAGTAATCCACAATATGAATATTCAACTTGCAACAAATGTTATGAAAGACGCAAAAATACACGAAAAGAAATAGATCCAATCTCCAGAAAAAAAACAAAACTTGAAGCTAATTTAAATACGCCAATTCAGACTATACTTTCTCAAACAAATACAATAAATATGAATCCTGAATTAGATGATAATTCCTTTGAAAAGCACAAAATTTGCAATATTACCGAGGAAGAGCGACTTCTATATGGTTTAAGTGAGGTACAAGAATTAATTTCTAGGTGGTTTCAAGGCGCAGAGGAATTGAATGAGCCAGTAAAATTAGCATTTGAAATTGAGCTTGATTCAGAACTTATTGAATGCATCTTTCCAGAATATCAGCCTGATACATGTGATCTTGAGACAATTAAGAAAAATTTCCAACAATTAGTAAATGTTCTTATTTTACCATTTGAATATGGATCTGGTTATTACTGGGAGATGTGGCAAATACATCTTATTACAAGGAAAAAGAAATTTACAGGTAGTGCCACAGCATATCTTGGATGTACACAGCGAGAAGACAGAAAGTGGAAAAGAGCAGAAAATCTGCCAATAAAGAGAAGAAGTGAAGCTCGTACTCCCATAAATCGATATGCTTGTAAGGGAAATGTTATACTTACTATTGATCTTCAACAGCAACGTGTTCTTGTTCAAGGTAATCATCTGGAAGCACACGAACATCCACAATACAGAAAAGTTGTATTTCCAGCAGTAGCAAAGCAATGGATCCAGAACAATGTTGAATATCACTTAAATAACTCAGAAGTGTATAAACGCCTTCAACTTCATAAGCTTATTGATGCACAAATTCATACAAAGGAACAAGTATATTACTGGACATCAACTTTTAGTAAACACACATACATGTATAATTCTGAAAATCAGCTTTTATCAACAAAAGAATACCTTAAAAGACAACAATTCTTCAAAATTATCTACTATTTGGAAAATGATTTCATAAAGGCTCTTGGGTTTACAACACCTTTGATTAATCATATTGGTATTACGAATATAAAGGAAATTGTTGTAGATTCTACTTTTAAAACAAATCAAGAACGTTTTGAACTTTTTGTTGTAAATGCAAATTGTGGAGGATATGGAATGCCAATAGCATATCTATACCTTTTAACATGTAATGCCAAAGTAGAAGCATATAATGATCCTAAAAACCAAATCAATACTAGAGTACAAGCTTTATGTGAATTTTTTACCAGCCTTCGAAATGAAGGATTATTCCCAACATTTGTTTTAACAGACAAGGATGCAGGAGAAATTTCTGCCATTGAAGAAGCATGGACATGGACAGTTAACCTACAACTTTGCTATTGGCATTTGGAACATGCTATAAACCGACATTTAAAAGATAAAAAGTTAAAATCATCTGGTTATTCAAAGAATAAAGCATTAGAGGCTCACCAGCAGTTTGATTTTATTGACTCATCATGGATTCCAAACAGTTTTACTGGAAGTTTGTGTCCAGATGATAAAATTAAGGAAATTATAAATATGGTTAAAAGGCATGCAAATATGCATCCATTAATCCCAATAGCAAAAAACACCTTTTGGAATTCTGCTCAAATCTACCAATACTGTGTACAAGAAGCATATCAATTTTGCCATAGCAATAATCTTTCCAAGTTGTGGGGTTATCTATGGATAAACTGGTATAACAAAAGAGACTGGAAACTTTTTGCTCGTTCAGCATATTCATCAGCTATGCCCTTAGCTAGAACTACAATGATTACAGAAAGTCATTGGCGAGTGCTGAAATATAATTATAAGTATAACTATAATAGGCCTCGTCTTGATAGGCTTACACAGATTCTTGTTGAGCAGTTGGTGCCAGATTTTATTCTCAAATTGACTCAGTACAATACAAAACGTGCTTTTCCATCATGGTGGCAAACTTTCAAAAAGGATTGGAACAAAGCTGCAAATACAAATATTGAAATTGAAATGGATGATAGATATCATATTGATGAAATTAATTGGATATGTTCTTGTCCAGCATATTCCTATAATCCTTATCTCCTCTGCAAGCATTTAGTTGCAAAGAAAAACACTTTACCTACCTATATGGAAACAATCCACCGTCATGACTATCCTCTAGTTTTTTTTGGTGCTAATAGAATGCCATCAATTACCCGAGAAAATGATCCCTGGGAGAGGTATAAATCAACAATCATTAATGATGATTCTATTAATGAATCCCATTCAAATTCTAGTAATTTACAGAATATTGAGTTAATAGAAAGAAATAGTACAAAAGATGAAATAGAGGCAAAGTTGCTCACTATGAAAAAATCTTCAGTTCTGCATTGAAATTATATCAAAGAGAAAAAGACAATATTAGTTTTATAAAGAGTTTTGATACTCTCGTGAAGCCAGTCGTCAAAGCTGTTGAGGAATGTGAAAAAACACTAGACGCCCATACACAACAAAGTACATGGGGATCTAAAAACGGAAAACTTGCTTTCTGGTTACGTTAAAATATTGAAAAGATAAAATTTTAAGACGTGTTTGTATATTTTTTGATCCTCTAAGTATGTTAACGTTAATATTAAGCAAAAGGTATAAATTTACAAGTTGAAAAAAAAAGATTATATTCGATAATCTTTTTTTATTTGCAAAATTTTTGTAAGAAAAAAAAAGTATTAGTTTGCCGACCAAGGATCAGATCGATATCACGTGACAGCCACTTTTTTTTCGCCATGGCTAGGGTACTACTATCTTTCTAACCTAAGAGAAATTTGATTTACTTGCAAATTTAATTTACACATAC
>NQWY01004323.1:0-11688 GCA_019425655.1 Rhizophagus prolifer
CTTTTAATCTGCTTTGCAAAGTTTCCTAACATATTTAATCGAAAATCAACTTATTGTGATATGTGTTTATTTAGGGAATCTTTTGGTAAATGCAGATTGTGAACTTAAGGTATAAAATATGTAATTTTACAATCGTTTCTACGGAATTTTGTCAGTAGCGAAGAGGAAAAGGATGAAATCAAGTGTTATTTCGCGATAGAAGTTGAACCAACTTCACAAGCAGAGATTATAAAGATATGTGATTTTGGTCTTGCGCGTGGCTTCTCTGATTCGCCAGACCATAACGCTGGTTTTATGACTGAATATGTTGCAACACGATGGTATAGGGCGCCCGAAATTATGCTAAGTTTTCAAAATTATACAAAAGCCAGTATGATTTGATATTTACGTTATCTGAATTTTGTTTTATATTCTAATAATTTCGTTGTAAATAATTACGTTTTTTTTATTATAAAAATTTTTAAGTTGATATGTGGTCCGTTGGTTGCATCTTTGCTGAAATGTTGGGTGGTAAACCTTTATTTAAGGGACGCGATTATGTTGATCAATTGAACCAAATTTTGGGGATCTTGGGTACTCCTGATGAAGAAACCTTGAGGAGGGTTGGAAGTGAACGGGTAAAGTTGTAATAATATATTTACGGGTTTGATAAGAATTTTGGGGACTGATTTTATGTTATATCATTAGGCTCAAGTTTACATTCGCAGTTTGCCAAAAATGCCAACGATTCCTTTTTCACAACTCTATCCAAAGGCAAACCCTTTAGGTAAATTTTAACTTAAGAATCAATTACCAAATAAAATTCTAACTTCATTTTTAATTTAGCACTCGATCTACTAGAGAAACTATTAAAATTTGATCCTGCAACGAGGATTACTGTGGAACAGGCACTGGCACATTCATATTTGGCGGCCTATCATGATGAAGAGGACGAGGTAAGGTTCAACAATGATTGCGTGTAGTATACTTGGTTGACTGACTTTAAATTTATTTACAGCCTGCTCACGAACATATGTTTGATTTTTCGTTTGAAAGCGTTGAATTAATAGAAGACATGAAAAGTGAGTTTGAAAAACGGTTATTATGAATAAATATATTATATTAATTTCTTGTTTAAACTTACGTAGAAATGATTGCCCAAGAAGTTATGTCCTTTAAAGCTTCAAAACAAGCAGCTTTAGGTTTAAATGGGCTGGGCCGTAAGTCAAGGTGATCAAGTTTTTCATTTAATTTATTTTTTTTTTACATCTTGGTACTTACTGTCACTATTTATTTACAAGTTTGTCAGCTCCTGACCGAGATTCATTGTCTCAACAACGTCAACAAAATAATCGTAATTCAATGTATGAATATGGTGCTGCTAGCCAACACGCCGCTATTCCTTCGGCAAGCATGGAAGTGGATGAACAACTAGAACAAGAACTAGGTGGATTTGTTAAGGAAAATGCACATCACTTACAGTAATTATTAGTTGTTCGTGTTTTGTTTCATTCCGCACGGAGATCAATTCTTTGATCTAATTTCAATTATCTTCCGACTTGTCTAACAATTCCAATTTTTGGTTTGATTGGTTTGATTTATAATTTAATTAAAACAAAATGGAAATAGCAGATAGAGCAAATAACTATTCTAATTTATCTTGTATTTTTACACTACTAATATAAATAAATCTAAATTAAATTTAGGTTTATGATAAATAATGATCACTTATTGTACTTGATCATGTAAATCGAACTGAATTTTATGTAGTACCATACAAAAATTCGCTAGTGATTATTTTTAAATAAACTCCTGTATTACAAATGATTTCGTAAGCTTGTTAATTAGATCGTATTATTGATCTTTTTTTCCAACATGTAAATTTTGCAAAAAACAGTGATCGACGTAGTTATAGATAATAAATTCTTATATGGTATCACATAATATTTCGATTTACATAGAAACACGTTATTTTCTATTTCTTTACCATACAATGCATGGAGTCGTAACAGTCGTAAAGTCGTAACACCGATATTTCCAAAAGAACATAATTTTAAAATTTAGAATATTTAAAAAGTAATTATATTTCACCATAAAGTTGTTTTATTTTCTTTTTTAATAGTCTCAAATTTGTTATAATTAAATTTATGTTTTATAATTTGGTTGTATTTAAGAGTAAACGATATGCTCTGCAAATGATCATAAATCAATGTATTGGTGAAGATGACGCAAGACAACGTGTAATCCATCAAACAAATACGGTTAACAAATTTTATTTGTGATTCGTTTAAAGAACATAAATTAAATATGCAGGATTCTAATTAACAAAAAACATTGTTTGATTGGTAAAAGGGTTACTCTTATTCCCCTATTACTTTTCCTTCTTTTTGTTAAAGTTAATAGATAAAAACGGAACTGCTAGTCAGTTTCCTAAGATCCCTTTAATAAAATGAATAATTCAATATTAAGAAGAAATCAAATAAAGATATTAGGATTTTTTATCTTATTCTTTTTTTTAACGATAAAATTTAGTAAAAATATTATTCCGTTAAACGACGATTTTTCGCAAATTGGTGAGATCTTTATAAACAAAGTATTTGTTTCGAGTTTTAATTTGGAGTATAGTTATTAACTTTCATTTCGATTGATTTGCTAGTCGAGTGTAAAAGTGAATCGTGTAATAAACAAATAAATAATACTGAAAATGAAAAACATTTTAAACCTTTGGAAAAAACAACGAAGACTAAAGGCAAGAATACAACGCTGTCATTTACTATAGTAACAGGAGCAAGTGCAAATCATTTCTGCGAATTGCAAAGTTGGTTATATTATATGTCAGAAACATCAAAAGAACTTCGGAAGGAATATAAACCAAGAATAATAGTGTATGATTTAGGTATGGTGGAATATCAAAAGAAAATATTAAACTTATTAGAAAAGAAGGGAGGATATTTTAATGAAATTCATGAATTTAATTTTGATAAATATCCAAAATTTTGGGACGTCAATGAAAATAGAGGAGAATATGCATGGAAACCTGGTATAATCAAAGAAGTTTCAATGAAACATCCTGGAATAATAATTTGGTTAGATAGTGGAAGTTTTTTATCCAGAGGATTTTTTGCTATGATAGAAGAATTACTTATACAATATAATGGATTCATAAGTCCCAAATCAAGTGGGAAATTATTAGAATGGACACATCCTGGTGTTTTTAGATATTTTAAACAAGACATTAAGGATTATATAGATAAAAATTATGATAATTGTAACGGAGCTGCAATCATATTTGATACAAATAAGACTCAATATTTAATTGATCAATGGTATGAATGTGCTCTTGTGAAAGAATGTATAGCACCCGAAGGCAGTAGCAGAGAAAATCATAGACAAGATCAAGCGATACTCACTTATTTAGTAATAAATGATAATAGATTTTGTAATTACCATAAATCGTTTATTGGCTTGAAAACTCACATGGATGACTACTATGATAAATTGCATGGTGAATTCTATTGGCCATCAAGTGAAGATCTTGAGGAAATCAACAAATTAAAAGAACTATATACCGATCATGTAATTTATGATATATGGAGTGAAGGCGCATTGGAAATATTATTAACTTCTTTCATAGAGCATTCATTACCAAAACATGAACAAATAGAAGCGGGTGGGAAATAGTATTTTTTTTTCATTTGAGTTTTGATGGAATGCATCTTTTAACTAATACTTGTCGTACTTTATATTCCTTTATACACTCTGTAATAGTAGGATAAATTGTGGTTGATGATGGAATTATTACATAGCATAAAACCAATGACTAGCATTTATCAAAATAATCATTAATATAAACGTTTGTTTGGTTCTTTATAATTTTAAAATTAATTAATTAAAAACATGCCTTTTTAACTTGTACGCAAACTCTATTTAAATTCATCATCCAGCTCCACGATGTCATGCAATTATTTCTAAAATCAACATCAACCTGTGAATTATCAAAATTCTGAGAAGTGTGAATCGGTAATATTATCACAGCATACCTAATAACGAAATGCCCAATTGGAATATTAATGCTTGCTTCCTATGAATGTCTCTTTTCACTTCCCAGAACATTAGTTACAAATTACTCACTCTGCATGTTTAAATACAGGCCCTTTTTCGTATAGTACATAATCTACTCCAAATTTCATACCACATCTAACAACCCATCCCAAACTACGAAAATAATGATACACAATATATCTCGTAATAAATCCACTTGATGTAGCCTGAAATGATTTCCAACTTTCTTCTACACTCAATAGATTCTATTATACATAATTAATTAATATTATGTATGCCTTTAAATATAAAGAGTATAAATAAATTTACCCACATCTTGCAGATCATATATGTCAAGTATCCCCAAACCATAACATAAAAAGAACGCTTCTTGTGTTGTTAATGCTAATGTCTCTATATCCTCCAATAATACATTCTCTTCCTCTTGTGTTAAGGCCTGTTCTATTGTTTGTTTCTCAACTTGTTTCTTTTCCTGTACCTCCTCTTTAACCACTTGCTGAACCTTACTCATATTTTGAACCTGATTAATGCGATCCTTCTTGTTCCGCTTTCTAACAATTCTACGCTGCTCAGTAACTTGTTCTGCTGCCAATCCAAAACCAGGTAGGTTCACTCCTACTTAAATTACCTTTACCAAAAAACCCTTCTTTCCATAATTTTTCCATGTCTTCTCTGTTACATATTATGACTGCCTGAGCTTTCTCGTCATACTTACCTTTAACTTTCCTCGCCGAAGAAGTAAAAAAAGTAAAAGGAGTAAAATAAGAGAGAAAACGTGATAAGAGAGAGGGAGAAAGTAACAGCGGAAGTGGAACTTTATATGAAGATTTTTTTGTCGGTCCACTTGTTAAACTTGACTTTATTAGATTTGACATTGATTTCAGTTATCAAAATTTGTTGGGATGCTAAATACAATAATCTACTTTAATCTTGGCCGAAATTGTGCAGTTGTTTTATTTTCTAGCTGCTAACACCCTGCTAACCCAAAAAAATTCTTTGATCTCGTGATCTATTTTTATTTATCACGGGCATCCTACTGGGCATCCTAAGACTACTCGACTCGAAAGGAATCGTTTCAAAATTCTAACAACAATGCGTGAAAAAACAACTCAGCAAATTCCTTTTACATCGAATAATAATCAGTATCAGCGACAAGGTATTCTCGACTTTTATCCTCCACCAACATCACAATGTCAACACACGCAAACGAATACTAAAGTATTTAAATTAAAACATATATTACATCATGGTACAACTCCTTCCAACAAACACCTTTTTAGACAACTTAATATTGACGAGATAAAAAAGGACCCATTACACGCCACCGCTATAACTTTCAATGAACACGTAATCAATGTTATAACCGTTGGTGGTTCGGAAAGAACCGCTGAAATGAATGTAGAGAAACTCCATATTAAAGAAGTACCTAATGCTAAAGACAAAAAAACTGTATTATCGATGGCTAAAATGTCTTATGATGCTTATATTGAATTGGAAACATTAAAAGATCATTGGATTGATTTAGAAGATTGGGGTGTAGGTATTAATGTCGATTCAAATTAGAGTTGCAAGAACATGAAATAACATAAGTCATGCCGTAACTGGGTAATTACTCAAAATTCATATGACGTAACTGAGTAGTTACCCTTGACATGAGAAATGTCTGCAACCCTAATTCTAATATATATTTTGAATTATTCGTGGGAATTAAATTTAATTTCTTTTTATAGACAATGCCATTTGGTTGGGAAAAAGATGGTGTTCGGGGATATGTTTTTTCTGATAGCGAAAATAAAACTATTGTTATTGCTATTAAAGGAACAAGCTTATCATATTTACCATACGGTGGTGGGCCAATATCAAAAAATGATAGATTTAATGTAAGATCTTTTTTAACGTATCGATATTTATAATTGTCATTTAAAATATTAATATAAAAAAAAAATCATGTAGGATAATTTAATGTTTTCTTGTTGTTGTGCAAAAATTGATATAACTTGGAAAGGTGTATGTGGATGTTATAAAAGTGGTTGGAATTGTGATAATACCTGTTTACATAAGGAATCTAATGTAGAGGGCTCTTATTTTATTAGCGCTAAGGTACGCTTTTATTAATTAAATATACCATATATTAAAAATATATAATTATAATGGACTTTTGGAAAATATAGATAATATACGAGAAGGTTAAAAAAGATTTCCCAAATTCTGATATTTGGTTAACAGGTCATTCTCTAGGTAATATTTAACACTTAACATTCTTTAATAAAAAGAGTTATTTTTTTTCTTTCTATGACATTTTTTATTTCTTTTATCTTAACATAGGCGGATCGTTAGCATCGTTATTAGCATTAAATAATAGTTTACCAGCATTTACATATCAAACACCGGGTGAATTATTATATGCAAAAAGACTAGGATTAATTACAAATGATTCTCATAAATTACCTATTTATCATTTTGGTCATACGGCTGATCCTATATTTATGGGTGTTTGTAATGGCAGAACAAGTATTTGTTATCATTGGGGGTTTGCTGTAAGTAATAATGTCAGTTTTTTATTACACTTCTCGATAACAGACATCATTTACTAATTAAAAAACTTTTTTACATCTAATGTTTATTAAAAGATGGAAACTAAATGTCATACAGGCTTTTCATGTGTATATGATACAAAATCAAAATTGGGTTGGAAATCTGATATAAGAAGACATGGTATAGTACCTTTTATTGAGGTTATTGATAATTGGAATGAAATAACTAACGGTAAAGATGATGTTGCTAGTTGTATTAAGGAAGAAAATTGTAAAGATTGTCAACATTGGAATTTCGTATAATAAAGGTTTATCACCAAGTCTAGTATTGATAAGTTAAACTAATTTCGGTATTCCTTTCAAATCCTGATTATAGTTTACCATATTTTTTAGCTTTTTCATAAGCTTTCTTTTCACTTTGTTCATTCTCAAGTGTACCCTTAATTTTATTAATTTTCTTTTTATAAACAGCATCTTTTTCTTTGATTTCAATAATATGCTGTTTAGCAATAAATTGGCTATCTTTACGTAACTCTCTTATTGCTCCTTTATGCTCTCTCTTATATTGTGATTTAAGTTTATTTATCTTTGCGCGTTCTTTGTCCGGATCGTAATATTTGTCAATAGAAAAGCTGTAAAAAGACAAACAAATAGGAAAATTATCAGTTAAATGTACAAATTGAAGGTAAGTACAATATATGGAAACAATTATGTACTTTTCTTGGAATTTAGGAATATATGTAGGGATTGGAATTGGTTTATGCAATTGCAATTCAAGTGGTTTCCTATTTTGTTTAGAAAACTTTTGAAAACGTCGTAATGTTTCCTGAATAGTCTCTATCTTGCCCTACATCAAAAAAAGTGTGTTAATACTGTTATATCAAAGAAAACAAACAACCATAATAATACCTTAACTAACTCCTCGAATTTGTTTAAAGGATAACTAGATAATAATTCCGATACAGGATTAAACAATTCTATGAAAGCAGAAGTAGAATTGTATAACTTTGCGTATAATTCTATGATATGTAAAGTAGCTAATAATACCGATATTCTACAGGAAAAAATAAAAATAAACATAATAAACAAGCTTATTTACCTAAAATCATCAGTATCTAAATTATCAACATCTTCATTTAATATTTCGGAAAATTTTAATAATTTAATTTCAACATTTTTTCCATCTTTTATTTGAAGAATAGAAGGTATAGAATTAATACTATTAGGAAATGGGAATGTCCCAGGGATTGATGATGTATTATTGAATGTATTTTTCGGTGCAAGATATACGAGTGTCGTAAATAAAAAATTAATCGCTTCAGGAATGATACGTTGTGATAAGGCTTGATACTAAAAAAAAAATATTCTTAATAGCAACTAGCGACAAAAAAGGATAATTTCTTCATAGTAACTCACCTCATATAATACATTACACAAAAATAATCCAGATATCAAATCTTTTCCATTGATAACTTGACATTGAGACAAATATTGTCCAAACAATAATAAAGTTGGAGTAATAATGTTATGATGAAAATCTGATGTAGAAAATATTTTCCCCAATAGTTTAAATAAAAAAAGATCTGTAATTTCTGGAAATTTATTATTCACCAAATTATTTTTTTGATAATCGATTTTTTCTTTAAAATATTTAATAGCATATTCTGGTATTTGTTGCACTAAATCGAATATTTGTAATGATAGTCGATTTATCAAATGCATCTGACATGGAATTTCTTGTATTCTAATATAAATATAGTCCATCAAGATATTAAAAAATTTCTAAATTGGAAAAACATTATTAATCATAATTATTAAGCCGATTAAATTGAGCATTATATATATCATACCTCTAATTTTTCCTGGTTATCGGGAGAGAGTTTTATATGATGAAGGATTCGAATACGATATACAACTACTGGCACATCTTTATCATCAATCTCATCTAAAATTTCCAAAAAATTTTCCAAAGTTGAAGGACAAGGAAAAATGTATGCTAATGCTAATTCGCTTTTATTATTTTCTTCTTTACTCTTCCTTTCCCTTTTAGTAGCTTGAGAATCTACCCGATTTTTTGTCTGGGGTGTCTTAAACCTTCTAAGTGAAAAATCATTAATGTCTTCTAAGTCATTATCATCTTTCCCTTCATTGCCTCCGTCACTCTCATCATTCTCTTCGTTTTCATCCTCTTCACTTTGACTACTATATTCATCATCTATTTCTATTTCGTCTGATTCTTCATCTTGTATTCTTCCAATAGTAGCAAAATCTCTTAAAGTAATTCCTTTCCCTAATCCAAATGTCAAATAATCATCATCTAAATCATCAGCTACTGGAACACGTCTTTGTTTTTTATGTTTATTTCTATCATCATCATCTTCTGACCCTGAACTCAAGCCTTCCATACGTCTTTTTCTTTCATACTATGAACCAAAATTATTTTTTATTAAATTACACGAGAAAAAAATATTTATTTTGGAACTTTTATACCTCTAATCTTTCTAATTTTTCTTTCTCTTCCAACGCAATTTCCTCTTCTGATTTGGTTCTATTTGTAGGTCTTGCTCGTTTGTCAAAAGCTAATTCACGAACAATTCTATCATATTCTTCATATTTTTCATCAGACTTTTCAACTTCTATTGAATCAGATTGCTGAAAAAAAAAATTTTAGAGAATATATAATAATAAATATAATGAAGTTACATTTCATAGAATACCTTCTGAAAAGTAGATTCTTGAAAAGGTTCACCATGAGGTATAATAAGTAAATTACGGATTGAATCTAATTCAATATCTAATTCTTTACGGACTCTTTCATTTTCATCTTTCTCCAATTGATACTTATACTAAACAATAAATAAGTTAGTCTACATCAAATAATGAGTTTATTAAGATAGAATTCAAAAATACTTTGTGCATTTTACTCTTAGCAATAATTTCTTTCATAATTTCGGTTTTGGATTTTTTGCATCCAACATCCTAAATTTATAATTTATAATGTGTGTTAATAAAGAATACAATATAATAAAATTATAAAAAATATTGTAATTAAATTACATCGTCATCCGTATTTTCGAATCCACCAAAGTGGCTTCTAGATACAGTCTCCATATCAATAGTCCCTAATTATATAAAATTAATTACTAGATGATTTAAACTTATATACAAAGTGTAATTACAAAAATAGTTTTAATAGTACCCTTTTCATCATCTTCGCTTAAAGCCAAGTCTGGTTCATCAAAATCATCTATTTCAGCCAAAGATTGACCATAATGGGTCAAATCATTATCATCCTCAAGATTAAATAACGATTTCGATCGTTTCTATCGTTGATACGTTATGTAAATTAATTGAATTATTGAATTAAGAATTCCTCTTAAATAAATTATAAATTACTTGTCGTTCTTTAGTAAATCTTTCTAAAATTTTTTCTTCAGGTGAAATATTTGAATTATTTTCACCAAATCGGTGATCAAGTATTCCCCCAACTTTATTTTTGTTCTCCATTTCAACAAGTAACGTTTTCATTCTCTAATTATTAAAAATTTATTTAGAGCAATTCTCTTATCCTCAAAAAAAAAAAAAACAAGCCTTTTCAATTCCAATTTGTCTTTTTAGTCCAGGTTTACCTTGAACGCCTTTATTTTTCTTTCCTAATACGTCATGTTTAACTTTATTAACTTTCAATTCAAAAGGATTAGTTTGATTTGCCACTAAACTATTAAACTTAGATTTGTTATTTCCATCTCTTGGTTGGTTTTTTTTTTTGTTAATTGAGCGGGATTTTGCTCCTATTAGTCCAATATTCTTTAAATTAGCGTTTAGTCGTTTTAAGGCCGAACTTCTACCGCTTTTTGGGTTGGATACTCTCATATTTCTAAAATGTAGTTTGTTTTTCTGATAACAGATAAGAATTATCAAAAAAAATTTACTATGGTAGTACAGAAGATCTGATATTTTTTTATCAAAATGAGGGTCCTTAACTTACTGGCCGGAGTTTAGAAGTTATGCAGTTGCACGTAATAGCGTTAAACGTTAACTCTGGCCAGTGTGTACGATAATAACGTACACATACTACGTACGTTAAGGAATTCCGATTATGAGACTGAGCTTCCCCAGTATCACCGTCACTTTTTCCACCCCCACGTGATTTTTGTGGCGCATCAGCCTCATTGACTAATTTGTTTATTTACGTTTAACAAGCAGTAATTTTACAACTTTCAAAACTCCCACCTCTACTCTCCCTTCTTTTTCCTCTTTTTTCTTTAATACCAAAGAAAACCGCTCTTTGAAGTTTAACTAAAGTTGTTTAACAAGTATAGAAATACTCAGGTATTCATTTTTATTGCATACTTATGGAACTATAGTTATATTTGTAACAATATTTAAACGCGTTATATATTTTTTATATTTATTTAGGTGGTATGTGTTTTTATATTTGCTTAGGTGATATTTATTGTACTTGTTAATCAAATTTTTTATTAATAAGTGTCTATAAACTTCTTTTTTTAACAATATTTAAGACGCGTTAGACGCGTTATGCATTTTTATTTATTTATTTACAAGAGGCGAAACGCGTTTATATTATTTAGATGATATAGTATATTACTGGCGTTATTTATTGTACTTAATATGTAGAGTAGAAGACCTGTAAAAAGATTGTTTTTTTTTATTTAGTACAGTAATAAAACTTATTTTTAATTTATAGGATATATATAATTTCTTTTTATTGAAATGTGTTTAAAATAAATATTTTGCTCTTTATTATATGTATTAAATATTAAAAGCATGAAAATAAATATCTTTATATTTTAAAGAAATAAAAATTTATATTTAAAAGTGCGAAAAATTGATATTTTAAAGAAATAAAAATTTTATTAAAGTGCGAAAAAATTGATATTTAAAAGAATTTTCTAAGATAATAAGGATGTGGCTGATGCACTACAAAAATCACGTGGGGGTGGAAAAAGTGATGGTGATACTGGGGTAAATATCGGATGACCAGAGCGCACCTCTAACTTCAGGTACCCGATTACCCGAAGTTTTATTATGAATATTTTAAATAAAAAACGTTGCGAACCATTTTTTCAATGTATTTTTAATAAAAAAAATG
>NQWY01004379.1:0-11304 GCA_019425655.1 Rhizophagus prolifer
TAATTAGACAGGCAAAAATTGTGTATTATAGGAGTTTTTAAAAATTTCTTATCCTACATAGTACAGTAGTAGGAAAATGTATGTTCTGGAACAGATCACATGACCGGGCAATATCACTACCTACCAGCTCCTGACCTCCTAAATGAGAGCTAAAAATAAGGCACCCCACTCATGATAGCTTCCACCTAGTATGCAAATCTAGATAGCCCAGAAGAGCTTCCATTGGCAAATAAAGGGAGTTCTAATATAGAAGTAACCGCAGGTGGGCCAAGGTGGGCTGTAAACTCGCACCCCTAAAATCATGCAAGATATGTGTCACCTCAAAAAGTATTTAAAGACTGGCCTTCTTACCAAACCCCCCACCTCTTCACTGAAAAAGTATTTGAAGAATACAGATTTCAGAAAAAAAAGATGGCTGCATAAAGCAAGTTCTTTGAAAGCATTGCTGAATTCCTAACATCTCAACCAATGAGGTACAAGAATGGGAACAAAACTTGCGACCGCCTCAAAGGTTAGTTGAAAGAGCCCAGCAAACTACAAGTCCTGTGAACTTTACATCTGTAGAGCAGGTCTTTGCAGAACAACTAGAGATTCCACAAGCTTCATGACATGCTGACGTCACAGCAGAAGTAAAAGTTCCGCATCAAGCAAGAGTGACCCAACATAAACATGAAGTTTGTACCACTCTAGCAGAACTTAAAGGGATAAACCTAAAGTCCCTTCTCTATCCATGTTCAAGTGTTATATTACAAAAGTTTGAGACTGAAATTTGTGCAATAAGAGAAGCCAAGGAGGCTGCAACTGATGCTGAATTCGCACAGTTAACAGAGATTGATCTCCACCCACATTACGAAACTGTATTTACTCACCGTGAATAAGTACGTGTTGGAGGAGAGATCACAGACTCAAACTATACGGCCGACATAGCTGTAGGAATGCCAGGGAAACATGATTACTTTGATATCCTAAGCACCAATAGTGATATTATTAAGAATATCCTTCAGGATGAGTAGCAAAGATTAGGCCCAATCAAAGTGAGATTAGGCATGTTTGTGATCATACGATGCATTACAGACTTCCAACAAGGGCTATTTGATGAAGTACTACCTGATGATTCAGGTCATGACTACAGATATCATATCCCTTTTAAAACCCGCAACATGCTAATCCTCCCATCCACGAATATTGATGATACATTTAACTTTGCACTAATGCGTCTTGCTGAAAAGACGGACACATATACGAATTATAGATTGGGATGGGAATTCTATCGCGTAGAACAAATCTTTATAGAGATTAGGGCAGTGACATATATTAGCTAATATTTTTTATTATAGATGCTTACCTCTACCCCCAGGTAAGATATCTTGATCACGTGCAGCCAATTATATTCTTTAAAATATGTGTAACCTAAGATTTTACATACCCCCACCCCCTAAAATATTAGCTAATATATGTCACTGCCCTTATACAGTTCCATCCACCCACTGGTGCAGGACATATACCACTTCCCAAGGATCTAGCTGCGAAGAAGGGCGTGGTAAATCCAGCAAATAATGACGAGAAGTGCATTCAATAGGCATTTTAGCAGCTTTGCATCCTGTAAATAACCATGCAGAGAGGATTGCGCACTATCAGCAGTATGAGGGTAAGCTCAACTTTGAAGGCATCTAATTCCCTGTGCAAGCAGATGAGGTAATCCTCAGAAGATTTGAGCGCCAGAATGCCAGTATTGCACTTTGCATTAGCGAATGGTGTGACCATCGTCTCAGTCCATTATACGTTACTGATAAAGAGGTCGCAGATAGCTGTCAAATGGTAGATTTAATCCTCATTAGTAATGGAGAAAAGCAGTATTACTGTTGGATAAAAAACATGAGCCATCTTATCTCATAGCGAACGAAAAATTGCAATAAAACCTCATCTGCAGGTAGTGCATCTCACATTTCACACACCTTCAGGAAGTTCACGACAAGCATATTGCAATATATCGAGAAATTAAGCACACATCACAGGCAGACCGCATGCCGTCTGAAAGAAGAATAATGATATATATTGGTTCAAGAACTGGAAACACTGCATACAAGTTCCCTACTACTTCATAGCTGACTTTGAAGCAATTGTAATAGACATCCCCCAAAAGCTGGTAATGACGTGAAGAAAACAAAGAAGGTCAAAGAGCAAATCTCCTGCTCATACTCCTACATAAAAGTACAATTCGACAGGGCAAGCAAATCGCAAAAAATCTTTGTAGGAAGAACGCAGTGTAAAGGTTCGTAACAGAAATAACACGAGAGGCATTGTTTATCCATGACGAATTTAAGAATTCCATGGAAATGCTTCCTCTAACAGTATAGGAGCAGACCATCCATGATAAGGCAACAGACTGCTGGGTATGCAGTGACGCTCTTAATGGAGATAAGGTAAGAGACTACTGTCACATCACGGGTAAGTACAGAGGTCCAGCTTACAAGACATGCAACCTCGAACTCAGAATAAAGCCTCAACAAATGCATATCCCCGTCATCTTTCACAACCTCGTGGGATATAACAGACATATGATAATGCAAGGGATCGGGACAATGGAATGTGAGGATGACATCAAGCCTATCCCATACAATATGGAGAAATATATGGTGTTCAAGTTGGGATCCTTGTGATTCATAGATAGTATGCAGTTCATGAAGGTGGGTTTAGAAAAGCTCACCGCAAACCTTGGGGCAGAAAAATGTAAAGCAGAGCCATGTACAAACCCCACCACCTATGCGAATCGATGCTGGAAGATGCTTCGCCCACCCCAAAACTTCAAGATCACAAAAAGCCAAACGCTATTCGAGCTTCATGAAATATTCTTTAAGAAAAGCATCTATTCGTATGAGTACTTTACTAGCTGGGATGTGTTTGATAAAACCAACTTACCACCAAAGGGTGCATTCTATAGTCATCTCAATAATGCACATATCAGTGATGCGAACTATGAATATGCACAATACATATGGAGAAAGGCAGGCTGCAATACCATGCGTGATTATTACGACATATATCTTAAGATGGATGTTCTCCTCCTCGCAGACATCTTTTAGAACTTTCAGAAGACAGCATTGGAGAAATACGATCTCAACCCACTCTGGTATTACTCAATATCAGGCTTCGCATGGGATGCACTCTTCTATAAGACTAGGCAAACGCTCGAACTTATCACCGACTAGAATATGTATATGATGGTTGAACAAGACTTGCGTGAAGGAATCTCGATGGTAAGTCGATGATATGCATGAGCTAACAACTCTGGCATGGGCGAAAGCAAGTGGGACGTGAATAAGCTCAAGTTCTTTACCCTCTATCTGGACGCCAATAACCTTTATGGATGGGCTATGTTGCAGCACTTGCCAGTAGGAGGTTTCAAGTGGGTAGAGACGCAAATGAGCTACAACAACTCCAGACAGGGTATATCCTTAAAGTTAAGCTCAAGTACCCTGAAGCCCTCCATCCTGCACATACGGACTATCCACTCGCGTCTAAAAAGATGCGGGTGAAGAAAGAATGGCTTAACACGAAGCAATGTGAGTTAATAAACCGCTCTGGGCAGAGATACGTCCCCACAGACAAGATCATTCCTAATCTCTTTGATAAGGATGAGTACGTAGTCCATTACAGAAGCCTCCAGTACTATATAAGCCAAGGAATGGTGATCGAGCAAGTCTACGAAGCCATAAAATTCGAGCAGGCATCATAGATGAAGCTGTATATAGAGTATAACATGACAATGCGCGCACATACTGTGAACGACTTTAAAAAGGACTTCTTCAAGCTCATGAACAACAGCGTCTTTGGCAAGACTATGGAGAACCTCAGAAAACGGCAATGCGTATCTGTAGTCCAGCCCCTCACACATCTAAGGAAATACGCAAAACTTACATTTGACCCTTCTTTAAGAGCTGTAAGATCTTCTCTGAGAACCTCGTGGCAATCCATCGGCATAAAGTAGAAGTTATGCTTAGCCATCCAACGTATGTGGGCATATGTGTGCTTGATCTTTCAAAGTTCTGCATGTACAAGTTCTACTATGATACTCTCAAAGAAAGATACAGCGATAAGGTGTGACTCTGCTATACTGACACAGACTCCCTTCTCATGCAAGTGCAAACAAAGGACGTGAATGCGGACTTTATAGACATGGCAGATCAGTTTGACTTTGGCGACTACCCAAAAAACCACCCTGTACGCAGCGCAATAGGCAAAGAAAAGGTCACCGCTAATACTAAAGTCCCAGGCCTTTTCAGGAACGAATGCAACAGAACAATTATTGCAGAGTTTATCAGACTGCGGCCTAAGATGTATTCAGTTCTTAGAGCTGGTGATGATGCAACTAATCCGAAGCATAGCATTCAAAAGGCGAAGGGAGTCCCCTCAAAGGTTGTAAAAAAAGAGTTCCACCATCATGAAAGATACAATAAGGCCCTCTTCGATCTGAAGCATAAGGACATAGTAATGTTCTTTGCACTCTGTTCAGACAAGTACGCAATCCATGTCGTGCAAATGACAAAGGTAGGCCTTTTCTTCATGGACGACAAAAAATGGATTGCGCAAGATAACATCACCATGTGTGTGCATGGAGACTGCCACATTCCGCATCTTAAAAACTAATATCATAGGTTCATAGGCACACAGTGTTATAGATATACGGCGTCATAGACACGTGGTATTATAGAATCGAGGCAGGCGGTAGTATAGTATCAGATGGCACTACGAGTAACTCTTCACAGATAAATATTTTTTTAGGCCCATCTGTTAGTCTATACATTATTAGCTGTCCATCTGTAATGGTGAACGAATTAATTGTAAAAATCTTATGACTCCATATTGGATCAGTAGCCCTCTGCCTTTCTCCCTTATACTTTGAATTATCAAGTAAGTATCAGATGACAGTCTCAGCAGGTAAATACACTTCATCAAGACCGACACTCCTACCTTTACAAATCTTTGAAGGAAGTGCACGCACCTCGTCCTTCTGTATGGCCTCAGCTGGAGAAATACCCAATAGACATGTCACTGAATGATTCAAGTCGAATACAACAGATTGCAAATTGTTCATTCACATGGTATTCCTCCACTTAGTAACCATCTCAATCACGCCCTGTATCCTAAATAGCTTCTCAGCTAAGATGCGGTTAAATCTCTCAACGATAGACTGATGCTTATGTGTCGAGCCTACCTAAATACATATACAGAACCTGGCTACTTATAATAAATGTCATCCACCAGTCTAAGGTAAGATTTATATGTAAAATTCTTTGCAAATCCTACTATAAAAGGAAATTTTATGTTACATTATTATGAATTTTTGCCTTTTTAATCACTTAACCAATAGAATTTAAGAAAAAAGTAAGGTAAAAGTTATTAATAAAGGCCAATTTTCTACAGTAACTTTTATTATAAGTAAGCGGGGTCTTACGTATATCCTTCTGTACCATCATACTTGAGACTTGATCCTTAAATTCAGAGCTACCGTCAACTTGCAGCAATCTTAGCCAAATAAGCAGACTATGTATATTACTATACAATTGCTTAAAAGCCAGGGCGACGCTTGCAGAACTATGGTCAGTTAAAGGTACAGATGCTTTATAACGTGACGCTACATCTACGATGTTTAGGCAATACTTGTATTTTTTTCCACACACCTGGTCATAAGGTATGTAAAGGATATTGGCCTGATGCACTTCGTTTGGAGATGTAATACTATACTTATCAGCGGAATTGAATTTTTGAATTATGACAGATGTAATTGAAATGCCGTAATTTGCCGTAATTATATGTTTTATTAGTAAATATTTGTACTGACGTAATTGTTTTTGGCTATGTCGTAATATTTTGACATTGACTTTTTAATTCTACTGAGAAGTATATGTAATACCACAAAAGGATGCTTGCAGAATATATCTCAGTCGTGGCTTATAGATCTGATATATAACTTGCCACTTGAGCCACCCCTGTACTTCTTCAAGGAAAAAATCATGATTCACGTCTGTGAAGGATTTATGTAAATATTAGGCTAACGTATAATAACCCGCGGGCTGATAAAATATCTTACTTAATGCAATAGACACATCTAGCTTACAAACTTTGTCAGGATCGATTATAACAAAGGGTACTTCTGCATACTTGGAGCTACTGGACAGCAATCTGGACTTGCGTAAGAAGCTTCTACTAGAAGAGACTTCTAACATTTCCAATAAGCGGAAGATCTGGCAACTTGAGGCAGAGATTGCTGCATGCAAACGATACATCTCTTACTTTGAAAAAAACTTGGTCACGCACAAAGGTGAAATCGAACAGTTAAAGATAGAGTGCCAGGCAATCTTGCATGAGCTAGAAAAATGCCATGACCACTTGGAGTTAAAGGAGAAAGCACTATCTGCGCAGGATTTCCAGATTGCTCATTTGGAGGATATAGTAGTGAGGCTTAAAATTCGCATTCGTGAATCATTGAGTGAAACAGACCTCTAGAATAGCAAACCAAAGGAACTGCAGGGAGTTAGGATGGACACTAAGCACGAAGTACCTAACTCTATTCTTGAAATTTTAGACTGCAGACAGACGCTCTCCAATAGCTTCTTCGAGATACACAGGTTTTTAGATCGAAGTAGGATCCCAATCTCTGGCCACATTGATAACATCTTTAATGCATCCACCCAAAACCTTGATGCAATCATCCGCCACTCAAATACATTGCAAACAATAGGTCAGGAGCAGGACGACCAGATTGAGGGATTAGAGGCATTGCTTGATGATGCTCATGGACGTGTAAAAGGTCTTAAATGTAAGCTAAATAATTCACGTGCAGAGGTATTGTAGACAAGACGTATGCTAGAGGATGCACTAGCTAATGAACGAAATGCACGTCATCACTGGAAGAATACGGCAAACAATACGCAGGCACGAGTCAATGCGCTACTACAAGAATGGCTTGCTTCTCAAGTTCTGTATCAGGGGTGCTGACGTATCCTGCAAAGGTCGCAGGCAGATAATGGTCTGCTAGAGTATAATCGGGATAGGCTTTATGAGCGGTATGAGAAGTGGAAGCAAAAGATCCAGGGCGAACGAATTCTGAATCAACATTTGACAGCACAGCTCCTAAATTTGCAGAACAACTCCCGCAACAGAATATTGGCATGGCAGGTTACGCACCTAAAAAGTTCCATGGACGTGCTGGCGAAGACCTAGAGATTTGGCTCAACGATTTAGGCAGTAGTGCAAGTCTGCAGGGATAAATGCAGCTGTAAATACGCAGGCACGCTTGCAAATAGCTGGCATTTTTGAGACTTGCATGGAAGATGACGCTTGGGACTGGTTTGAGAATAATATCCGTAACAAGAACTGGGAGATGGCAAATATTGGTGATAATACTGGCGTTGCAGATGCTAATGCACTTAGAGCTCTTAATAATGGTCAATTTGCAGGTATTGCGGCTAACCATCTTCACGGACGAGCAGAATAATTGCATGTAGCTGCTGGTGCTAATGTTCTAATTACAGGAGCTGATCTTATTCCTTCCGGTATTTGGAATGAAGATTGGTCAATCGCAGGTGAACGTCCTACTGACTTGGCATCTGTAGCGGCTAATGCAAATGGAGGTGTTGCCGATATAAATGCGATTGAGCCTGGAATGAGAGCTGGTCAAATTCTGTATGAGTTCAGAACCAGGTTTCCCACAATCACAGCTGAAAAATCAAAGTTTAGTTTCCAACGTGTGATGCAAGGTAACAAGCCTGTAAGTAGATTTTATGCTAATTTGCGAAGGTTAGTTAAACTTGCCTATCCAGAACTTCCTGATTTAAACCATGATGAGCTCATCTGACAGCAGTTCTTGCAAGGTCTTTCGTATGATAACTAGATGGAAGCTAGATGTATTGGATTGGAGACACTGATTCCTGCATTACTACGTAAGTTGGAAGATATAGAGAGGTTTAAAATCTGGGATATTCTTTCAGTTTCTATCCTCGCAGCCCCTGTGGCCTCTGCGATTCAACCTACTCTTAGCGCCGCTGACATTGAGAGAATTATAAGTGCTAAACTCGCAACCCTGCAGCTTTTGCAGCGTAAAACTCGTGATACTTTTGCACCAATTCCTCAACTGAAGGGTATGCAGGGCGGGAAGGATCATCTATGGCGTGATAGACTTATTATATTAGCTTATACTCTTGGTATGCCAGATGATAAAGATGAGGCTAGTCTAACTATCGATGAAGTTGAAGACTTTGTCGCTCAAGAATTTAGAAAATGTATGCCGCGTAGTGATCCTATTTATACCTATTTTATATTTATCAGCAGAATTGAATTTTTGAATTATGACAGACATAATTAAAATGCCGTAATTCGCCGTAATTATATATTTTATTAGTAAATATTTGTACTGACGTAATTGTTTTTGACTATGCCGTAATATTTTGATATTAACTTTTTAATTCTACTGAGAAGTATAACCTATTTACATATCAAAAGAACACCATTCGGGTCAGGCACGGGGTATGCAGGTCCAAGTCAGCCAGTTCAGCGTAAAGTTAATATTACACGTAAGTCGCAGAATTGCTTGAGCTGTGGTAAGTCTAGGCATACTAAGAGTTTATGTCCAAAGAAAAGTAAGAAAAAGTCCAACTACGCTAGGTACGAATCATCTGACATGTCATGCACTTCGTCCTCTGACTCGTCATTCTCTGATGCATCATCCGAAGATGAGCACCACTGCTTTAAATTAAAATGTGACATGTCACGATCACGAAGCTATGGATGCAGCACTACAGGAGGTAAAAAAAAGATTCTCACAAGGCCGTGAAGCTGAATAAAAAGAAGGCACAAGTAGATAGACACCAGGTTATTAATGAGGTATTTCAGTTAGTGATAAAGAGCATGGTCGAGCAGTTCGTGAAATCCTTTCTAAGAGAGACGATTGTGAATGCCTTTAACATGATTAACTCTGAGTTCATGAGCCTTAAAGACTCTATTATTAACCAGCTATCACAACTCGTGTCTATGAAGTTGCGTGAAAAAATATGGGATCATGTTAAAGATATCTTTACAAGTATATTGCAACCTATGATTACTATAGTTGCTAGTGACTCTGCCAATAATCTAATCATGCGTGCTAGCCTCTCAGACCCTTTAGATTCTAGTGAAAGTATTTGGCCTGTCTCTGCAAGTATCAGAATCATGAATCAGAGGAGTACTAGTAACATCATTACAATCAAGTGCCGTCTTGTCACGCCTGAAATGGAGAAGAGTTTGGTGATTCCTGTTGCAATATTTGATATGGGGTCAGATAACTTGCTTTTTTCCAGCAATATCGCTAACTGACTGGACCTTTGCATTGATAAAACTAATTCTTCTAAGTTCAGTAGAGTCGCAAGTAGCTCAAAGATGATGGGCACTATTTATGGGTTGGGTATGAGTATATATGATAGCGACAATACCAAGACTATTAAGGACGACTTTATGGTCATTAAAAGTGACAAAGATTTTTTTCTTCTGGGCGTGCCATGGATTGATCACGCTAAAGCTATTCTAGATGTAGGCAATCGGCAGTTATCTATTCCTATCTCTCCTCGAAAGAAGGTGACTATTCCTATTTCAGTTTACAAACAGAAGACCAATGTAACATCACTACAAGTGGAGGCCATTGACTTAAAAAAACATGCATAACTGAGATACATTAACTTGCCTTTCATGTGGTAGGTTTTTTGATTATTCTTTTAAGCTGAAGCGACATTTTACACGAAAAATGCCATGCGTGTCTTCTCAAGTGGACCCAACTTAAGACGTGAGCCCGACCTAAGACATGGACGTGTGCATGCCTTCCCAAAATTTGGCAATAACGGGGCAGTGATGGGGTGGTGTTAGGTAGTATCAGGCAGTGACAGGCAGTGCTGCCCAAAATCTGGCAGTAACAGGGCAGTACCAGGCAGTGATAGGCAGTGCTGCCCAAAATTTGGCAGTGACGGGGTAGTACTGGGTAGCAACAGGCAGTAACAGGCAGTGCTGCTCAAAATCTGGCAGTGACAAGGTAGTGTCGGGTAGCGACAGGCAGAAAAAATAGATATTAACCATACGATGAGGATAGTATCAATCCAGCTATTTCTAGCTTAACTAAGGAAAGGCTATGATTTGTAAGTCTTTGCAGGTTTCTCTGAGTCTCTCGATAGTATTAGAGCTGAAATAGTGAGTACTAAAAAAGATGTCTAGTTTTTGAAGTTGTGGCAATACGCTTGGAATGACTGCAAGCAAATCCACAATGTTACCTTTTTTACTGTAAACTGGTAATGACACATACTGAGTTCAACGATATGTGGGCAGGCTTCCAGCAATTTTATAATGCAAATAGGCCATAACTTTACACTGTCCATTTTAAGTACTCAGATATACTTACCACATACCATACCAGACTTCGTAAGATGTTTGTACATTCAGAACTCCTTCCAGTTATGTCTGCTCCAAAGGTTTAACTCCCCACAGTTGGGTGTTTGCTATTACAGCCCACCTTCTGCTTACTAGCGTATACCTTTTAAGATATTGCTTGCACGTCATTTGACTTGGACATTCAGCCGCGAGTCTGATTACCTTCTCAAGAAGCTCATTTGGTAAAGTGTTGATTGCCATGGTATCTCTTGTGAAATATTAGTCATTCCGCTTTCTTCAATTTTATTTTTTCGTGTGCTTGCAGTTTGTGAGTCATGGTTCATAGGTTGTCATCATAGGTCGCCGTTCATGGGTCACTATTCATGGGTCGTGGTTCATAGGTCACAGTTTATGGGTCACAGTTCATGGGTCGCGAAAGGTGAAAAAAGAATTAAATCCAATGAGGATGGTCTGGACCATATATATTCTATATCATAGTATCGGTCTTCTAGGTCATAACATAACTTCTGAATATGAACAATTTTTATATAGTGAACTCTGTCTGAGAAATTGTCAAAGTGTACAAAAAAATTTTACTCAAGTGTACGACATCAGCAAAAAATTTTTTATTTTGTACAATAAATGTTTAATATTCATATCAAAATTTAGCCAAAATGTACATCTAAAATAATTAAATAAAATTCCAAATATACTTATAATTATCATTATATTAGCCATCAAATTTTATATACATGTAATTAAATAATATTTTTTCTTATTTATTGTAATATAAAGATGCTAAACTAATAATAGTTTTGGCATTTAATCGAAAAAACACCAAACTATAGTTATTGTTAAAAGTGTACACCTAAATTTTCTTTGTTATAAAATAAGTGTATGACAAAACTTTTTTTC
>NQWY01004411.1:0-11711 GCA_019425655.1 Rhizophagus prolifer
GATTCTGTTTTTCAAATACAAAGACATTATTTGTGACGAAAAAAATTTGTTTGGGAAAAAATCAAAACATTCGAAATTTGTACATGTAATGACAAGAAGTCAATTTGAAAATTTTAATGGTTTAAAAATAGATATACGTAATGATGAAATAAATAATATAGAAAATTATTTTGAATTATTAGACAAAGGTTTTAAAAATCAATCGGAATACACTAAAAATAAAAAATTAATAGGGTTAAATAATTTAGGTTACAGTCAGAACGAATTTAAAACATTTGAACTATATTTAAAATCATCAAAAGAAGGAAATTCTTGTGCACAAAATAATTTGGGTTATTGTTATCAGAATGGAATTGGAATAGAAAAAGATTATAATAAAGCATTTAAATATTATATGAAAGCTGCTAAAGGAGGTAGTTTGGATGCTGAAAATAACTTGGGTGATTGTTATAAAAATGGAATAGGAATATCTAAAGATGAAGACAAAGCATTCGAATGGTATACAAAAGCTGCAAAAGGGAGAAATTCTGATGCTGAAAATAATTTAAGTATTTGTTATATAAGTGGAATTGGGACAGAAATAAACATAGAAAAAACTATTTACTGGTGTAATAAAGCAGCAGAAAATGGAAATGAAGCTTCCCAATATAGTTTAGGTGTATGTTATGAGATCGGAATAGTGGTTAAACAGGATGAAAATAAAGCGTTGGATGCTAAAGAAGGAATTGTTAATGCAGATAATAATTCACATAGTTATTATGAAATAAAAAAAGATTTAGAAAAGGCCATATATTGGTATAGCAAAGCAGCAGAAAGTGGAAATGAACTTGCACAATATAAGTTAAGTAAATGTTATGAATTTGGAGACGGTGTTGATAAAGATGAAGAAAAAGCATTCGAAATGATTAGAAAATTAGCTGAAAAGGGGTATCCGGATGCTCAAATTACACTTGGAAATTATTATACTATTGGAATTGGAACTAATATTGATAAAGTAAAAGCATTTGAGCTATACAAAATGGCTGCAGAAAAAGATCATAAAAAAGCACAATTTTATTTAGGCAAATGTTATGAAAGCGGGAATGGAGTTGATACAAATGAAGAAAAAGCGTTTGAAATAATGAAACAATTAGCTGGTAAAGGATATTCAGATGCTCAATTTACGCTTGGACATTATTATACCATAGGAATTGGGACTGAAATTGATAAAGAAAAAGCATTTGAGTTATACAAAATGGCTGCAGAAAATGGTTATGAAGATGCACAACATGAATTAGGTATATGTTACGAACGCGGAGAGGGAATTGATAAAGATGAGAAAAAAGCATTTGAAATAATAAAACAATTAGCTGAAAAAGGATATCTAGACGCTCAATTTACACTTGGGCATTACTATTCAGATGGAATTGGAACTGAAAGTGATAAAGTAAAAGCATTTGAATTATATAACATAGCCGCAGAAAAAGATCATAAAAAAGCACAATTTAAGTTAGGTAAATGTTATGAACGCGGAGATGGAGTTGATAAAAATGAAGGAAAAGCGTTTAAAATGATTGAAGAATTATTTGATGAAGGTCATCCAGATGCTCAATTTACACTTGGAAATTATTATTTCATTGGAATTGGGACTGAAATTAATAAAATAAAGGCCTTTGAATTATACAACATAGCTGCGGCAGAAAATGGTCATGAAGATGCAAAATATCAATTAGGTATATGTTATGAACTCGGAGAAGGAATTGATAAAAATGAGAAAAAAGCATTTGAAATAATGAAGCAATTAGCTGAAAAAGGATATCTAGATGCTCAAATTACACTTGGATATTATTATACTGTTGGAATTGGGACTGAAATTAATAAAGTAAAAGCATTCGGGTCATACAAAATGGCTGCAGAAAAAGGTTTTAATGATGCACAATATAAATTGGGTTTATTTTATGAACTCGGTGAAGGAGTTGATAAAGACGAGGAAAAAGCATTTGAAATAATGAAGAAATTAGCTGAAAAAGGACATTTAAATGCTCGATTTACACTTGGTCATTACTATTCATATGGAATTGGAACTGAAATTAATAAAGAAAAAGCATTTGAACTATACAAAATAGCTGCAGAAAATGGTTGTGATGATGCAAAATATAATTTAGGTATATGTTATGAACTTGGAGACGGAGTTGACATAGATGAGAAAAAGGCATTTGAAATAATTAAAGGTTTAGTTGAAAAAGGATATTTGGATGGTCAATATCAGCTTGGTTATTATTATAATTATGGAATTGGAACAGATATTAATAAAAAAAAAGCAATTGAGTTATATATATTAGCATCTGAAAGAGGATGTGGTGCTGCACAAAATGATCTTGGAGTCTTATATGAGAGAGGTGAAGGAGTAGAAAAAGATCTAAAAAAAGCTTTCTATTGGTTTAATAAAGCAGCAGAAAATGGGGACTATGTTTCACAACATGATATAGGAAAATATTATGAATTCGGGATTGTTGTTGATAAAGATTTTTCTAAAGCATTTGATTTTTATAAAAAGTCTGCAGAAAATGGATATTTACTTGCAAATTTTCAACTTGGATATTGCTATGTAAACGGAATTGGAGTTGAAGTTAATAAGGAAAAGGGACTCGAATTATATGATACAGCAGCTGACGAAAATTATTTAATTGAAAATGTTGATTTAGATAAAGTTAACCATTGGTTCCATGAAGCAGCAGAAAAAAATAATAAAATCGCATTATATAAATTAGGTACATTTTATGAGTTTGGAACAGGTGTGAAAGAAAATTTTATTAGGGCATTTGCATTTTACAAAGAATCAGCCGATCAAGGATACGTTAAAGCCCAGTATAAACTTGAGCACTTAAGTTATATATGATAGCCGCTGAAAAAGGAAATGTTAGAGCGCAAAAAAGGCTTGCGTTTTATCAAAGGCTTAATAAGGATATTTAGATGATGGTATTATAGTTAAATAATTTATTAACAGAAGCAAGCTAAATAGACATAAGAGAATTTTAATATGTAAATTTTCATATTTTCATTCCGAGTGAATATTGGATTCTCGGTTTTGATTGGATAAATATATAAAATTTAAAACTACAACTTAATTTTGCATCATACCGGTGAATATTACGGATAGAACATATGTGGTACAACTATCATGAAAACACAAAGTTACATGAGGATGGAACAACTTTCTTTTAATTGAATACTAACTGAATAAATTTAATCGTAAGATTGCCTCCTTTCACTAATAATAGGATTTCTTATTTGGTAATCCGAATATAACGCATAAAACATTCAAACCTGTCGTTTTATGGTTTTGTTCTCCTTGGATTCGTAATTAAAGCCTGCTTTAGAATATTAAATCAAAGAGTAAAGAGGCAAAGAAGCTTTCTTTTTCGAAATTTTGCTTCTAAAAAAATCATTTTATACATATATATATATTGTAAATTTTGTTATTGATTACTTTTTTTTTTTTTTGAAAGAATCAATTTATTTGATTGGCAATCAAATTTCTCGATCTATATTATGGCATAATATATTTCTAATATTTTATTTATATCGAATTAACTGATACAATTAATTAAATTATAATTATAATTTGATATAAAAATTTCTGATAATTAAGTTAATTAGTTTCCTTATATTTAAATGTCTCGTAATTCGTAAACGAATAAGAATTTAATTTTTCTAATGAATAAAATTATTATTACAATCGGTCACGTAAGTAAATATATTATATTATTACGTCCGAGGATTTACATATTACTGCTGTATATCCACATAAATAAAAAACATTAAACGTACTATTAAACATTTCATACTTAAAATTGTAACAGGTTAAAGAAATAAAAATTTTTTAATTTCGCTTACATGAATTACGTAAATTGATATGATATTTAATATAAAATGCGAGAATTTTATCCACAGATTATAATTAAAAGCACATGCCAACATTCTGATAGTATCTAAAACTTTTCACTTGTTATAAGTGGATACGACTTGCATTAACGGCTAGAATAAAAATTGCATTGTCTTGCTGAAATCGTTGACATGAAGACTGAAGACGAAAGTAATAATTGTGTGAATTGAAATACGATCAGTATTACTGTTCAAAGTGAGTGACCAGTGTTGGAAATTCAATGTGCAGAATGTGCGTACACACAAAATTTTAAAATTCCGCACATTTAAAGATGCAATTTTTTTAATTTTATATAATGCCACAAATTAATATTATCAAGTAATAACATATATATTTTTCCGCACAAAATTTTCAAACCCTAAATTGACATTCTATCACGACCAACGAGATTTTATATTAGTAGTATAAGGAACTCGAATCCAAAATGCTTCACTTATCCTTTGCTTTCCTAATTTTTTCAATGTATGATAGAAGCCAGGGTCATAAATCTTCTCCTGCATCACCAACAAAATTTTGCACTCCCGTGATACATATTGTGGCTTTGTGACATAGTATATATTAATGCGCGATAAATTTTTTTTTTTGTTCTTACTCTTCCATATATTTCTCTGTTTTATGTCAAATTTCATTTTGGAAAGTAAGTTATTTCTTTATTTTCTTTACAATATATTATAATTATTTATTTTATAGTTGGAAAAATATATTTAAATATCTTCTACTAAAACTTAGCGTTAAGACAGGAATGTAAAGAATATATTGTTGGCTTAAAAGAAGACTTTGTAATTTTGTACTTGCAAATAGCTTATAGAAGCATAAATTTATTGGCTTATGTAGTATAATAAAGGATAATAAAAGATATAGATACTCTATGACTGAAATTTTGTACGGTAATTTGGAGAGGCACTATTTTTATAGTCTTGAGTCTTATAAATGCGATTGCCATGTTCCACTATGAAGGTAATTACTACTGGCTAAAATAGCCCATAGGAAGAATCGATCACGATCTACATCGTTGTTATTTATACCATTACTGTTAGAGTTAATCAAATTTCTGCGAACTCGGGTCGGAGGATCACGTGACGAGTCGCGGCCGCGTCCGTATCTACTTCGTCGCCGCGAATTATGAGTATCATGCGATCGTTTAAGTTGTTTACTCTTCCGACTTTGGTATTTGTAGTAACGTTTTTTCTTTTTGGTTATACCATTAGTGGTTTCCCAGGCCTTTAAGGCTTTCACTCGTTTGGTCCAAAGTAGTTTTTTCACTTCAGGGATGAACTTTTCTAAGAAAGTCCATAAGATTGTAGAAACGTCTTTGGAGCTTCGGAAAAATGAGTGTAAGAAAGATATGAATTCTTTAGGGATGGCGTTATGTCCCCAAAGATAAACATAAGTAGCTTCTTTTGTCAAATCAATGTTGTCTTCGATGATCTTTAGATATTCTAGATGATTGATAGCGTCTCGAAGGAAAAGCTCTCGGGAAGTGAAGTTAGGATGTTCTTTGATAATCGATGTTAATAAGTTTTGCGCATATCGCAGGAGAACATTAATTTCTGTTCGTAAAGAAGGACATTTGCCTATGTGATCATTGCTATCTGTTTGTGATTTACAAATCGGGCAGGATAAAGTGTTTTGTGGATATAGACCAGTAAGATGATCCCCCTGAGTTGGCCCCCCGTTATTTATCTATCCCCTAGGTTGTACACGTGTACTAGCAAAATTTTAGTACTACTCGGCTTAGTACAGCCAGTACAGCCAATAGAAATTGATTTACGTCATGTAACACTGCAGTATACATTAAACATACGCGTAACGCGTCTGAAGTCTATTTTATTATTAGTCACAATGTATTGAGAAAGGTTTTTACAAGTATATATATATACCCTCAAACTTTCTTCTAAAATAACACGTAATACGTTTATCAAAATTTATTCGTGTCATTTACTTACTTCTAGGCGCAAACTATGAGTTCTCGGTCACTATTAGCAAAGATATTAACAACAATACTATTGTTCCTATAAATAATAAAGTTGTTAAAGTCAAATATGATGAACTTTATGTGTCGCATTTCAAGTCTCTTGTCTTTTCTGAAATTAGTGATAAACTTAAAATTAACAATTATGAGAGTCTGAAACTTTGGAAGACCGACGGTGTAAAGGTTGATGAACAAAAAGATAAACTTGATAAATTCTTTACTGAAGATGATATTAAAGCAGAGGAAAACTTATGAAATCTCGACACTTTCTTTGAGGATCATTTTACTGAGGAATATTTTACAGACAAGCATGTTAAGCGGGAAATTCAATCATCGTGCAAGTGCCCGCCACCTGCAATGCGCATTCTATTCGAATACTTCCAACCTCATCACAACTATGGTGCAATGACTTTTTCCCAATTCCTCACACATTGCAATGAATATCCGAACCTTTCGGACCTTACTCTGAGCACTGTTCTCGAGATTATCTTCTACATTGACACTATACAGATGAAAAGGATGAAACAAACTAAATGAAACCATCAGCAAAAAGTTAAGCGAACCAGGTAAACCTAGATATTGCTTATTTCTTATCTAAAGAATTCATATTCTCACAATATTCATTAAAATTTATAGAGTATTGGATATCTATTTTGGAACCATTGTTGTTTTCGTTTTTAAAATGCTTGGAACGAACAAAAGATTCGCTCAAGAAGGACAAGAGTCAAAGCCAGTACGTTTCGGAGCTCACCACAATCAATAAAAGGATGAGCAATACAAAACTGTCACAAAAGCTTTGGAAAATATTAAAGTGAGTCAGTTTTTTTTATGTGGACTTCATTAGGTCATATGGTCAACAGTGTGAGCATCCGTTTGTTGCTCAATGGCTGAGGCTTGCGAGATTTCAGCAAGCGGATGTTGTATTGCATTATTAACTAGTTTGCTGGCTGCGGCTAGCATATGAACGGCTGTGGCTCCGTTAATAAATGCACGGTACTTCATCGGTTAGTATGCTGGCTGCGGCTAGCATATGAAAGGCTGCGGCTCCACCGATGGACACACCAGTTGGCCCGTAAAATTAACTGCAATTTTTTTTCTTTTCTAAACCAAGAATGAGAAAGCCTCGGAGGAAGTCACAAATTTCTGGGAAGATCAAAATTTAGACCAAAACCTTAGTCGATTACATAAAAAGCGAAAATTGGTTGAGGTAACGTGCGATTGTATCCCCAGGATTGCATATTTGACGTAACTTTGAAATTTATACAAATTTTTAGGTCGAAGGCATGTGTAAATTGCGACATCGGTATCCAGGTATTATAACTATTTTCTTGTAAGTTACTAAAAACTAATGAGAATAAGAACGTGATAAATTACGATGACATGGAAGGGAGTTGGAATTAGCTATATCAAACTTGAATGTCTGAGAAATGATATATCAAGAAATATATGAATTATATCTTTCTCAAATGCGAATGGGCACCCTGGGATGCCTTTGTGTTTCTTAAGTTACATATTGATGATGAAAATTCCAACCGCGGCCCAGCAAGTTAAACTGACAGATATTTCGGCAACCCAACCAATGATAATTAACCAAAGTTTATTCGATAACGAGCATTAAAAGGTAATATTGCTTCATGGTATTATTATATGCATCATTTAATGTCTGTTAATGTATTTCTTATATAAGGTCAATGATGATATGGATGGTGTTCCGGTAAATGAATGGGCTCTACTTTTCCTAACAAACGTAGACGCAAAAGAAGACCTGACTATTAAGCGTAAAAATAATAGCGCATTAGTATCTAGGAAACAATTTCAAGATTTCTATGTATACACATATTCCAGCCGAGCACAATTTGCATCTGGTATGTTTATTAATTTGAAGTCGCCCTTTTTTGACTTGCAATACTGGCTGATGTGTTCTTTTTTTTTTACACAGCAAATGAAAAAATATATATCAATTCGCCACCTTCTGAATCTCTTAGAATGCTTGGCATTGACAATAATCTGTGTCATACCATAGGTTTCTACAGTTTAGATGATATGCAGGAAAAGCTTGGCATTAGTGATAATATACTTAAAAAGTTTAAGCATGTTGAGTTCAAGTTATTATAGTACCACCTCCATTTCACCTCAATGTATAACTCAATGTATAATATAGCCGCTCACCTATATAACTTTGCCTAGCAAAAGAGATTTAAGGTATAACATTTCTTAATATCATAGCACCAAGCAATAGCGCGCAATGACCTCTGTAAATTCAAACTATTATGTAAAATTGTATTAATTAAGATTTTTTTATCAATAAATTTGAGCTGTCTTTAACTAATACTAATATAGTAACGGGTGGCAATCATCTCAAGTCTTAACCCATAAAATGAGTGTTCCTTTCCTCTACTTATTCATCTAATGCTCTATTATTTCGAAATAAATTTTCCAATTCACACACATATTCCGCTCCTATATCTATTATATCTATGCTAAAATTTTCGCGATTAAGGGAAAAATACACTGGGATTGTATCTATGGCCTAATGTCATGTGGCAAATGTGAAAACTCCAATAACTTTTAGGTTATAAAAAACCGTGACATTTTGTCACAATCAGCGAATGTTGCACGTAAAAATTTTTTGGATAATATCTCTAAATATAAAATAACCGGTAATATTCCGTTTATATTCGTAAAATTTACTGGACAATTTCGTCCGAAAAATGGTCACTTTTCGGATCAAATCAGGAATAATAAAATCGGAACATTTTCGGAAAAAAGTAACCAGATGAAAATCGAAATACATTCTTAAAAAATTTTTTATAGGAGCCTGAAAGCTTGTACATACCTATAACCCATCAGATCGTACCAAAAAAGTCACGTGTATAATGGTTAACCATAACTACCGATAGCCATTCCACATTTCAGGGAGTATTTTTGTCCATCAACGAGATATGGCAAAGTTTTGTGAGCACAAAAGTAATCTTTCTCACCATATGTATAGTATTTTTTTATTCCGAAAATACATAGGTGATTCCAGATCCTATTTTTCCACTCAGTTGGAGTTTCACCACCTTAATATGGCGCATACTAACATACTCAATATACTCTTCAAAAGTACTTCCAAACCATATTGTGAAGATTTAGATACAATGGACATACTTGAATATAGCTATTTAACAAATTTTAACAATTATAGAGTTGTACACAGTGATTTTATTGATTTATAGTGATTTATAGCAGTTTGTAACAAGTATATTATAATAAAATATCGGATGGGCGTTATTTTACAAATGTAAAAATCACATGCGCGTTTCGTTTCGGAACGCCAATCATTTTTAACAAAACATTTTATATACAGTAACACTATTTTATTAAGAGCCAGGAATACATTAATTTTTGTCATAAAGGAAATGATCAATTAAGATTCATCGCAAAATATTAATAATCCTTATTCTTTTTTATCGGCTTTTTTTTTTTAATTTCCTTGGGGTTTTGACGTTATCTGTAAAAAATTCAACTCTAGACGCAGGTGGCGGTGTAGAACTTCGGCTAGCTTCAATCAATTCTTTTTCCAGGTCATCATCTGATTCTTCATCATTGTTATTTAAAATATTAAGGACTTGTAGGTTGTCCTTAATGATCAACCGTAAAAGTGATCAGAAGGCTAAATTGAAACAAAATCATAATTACAGCAATAAACTTTCCTTACTGTACCTTATATTGATATATTGCCACTAAAAGTTTTAGGAAGGATTTTACTCCTTCTTTCGAGAACTTGCTATCGACATTGAAAGATCTTGGCAAGTCTTTGCGAAAGATACAAATAGAACCGCCAGCACGCCACAATTTTACCAATTGGACCCATAGCCCAAGATGTAAAATTCCGATTACCTGAAGTTTGTCCGCTTTTTGTTGATCATAATTTACAGCAATTAATAAATCAGTATACATATCTCGAAGAGTTTTGGGCATCTTGAATGCTTCGAGAAGGTATTTTTGATCTGAATCGCTCAAGAAAGATCTTGCAGCTTCGATACCCCCAATTTCAAGTTTTCTGTCTACGCTATAAATTATCCCGTCAATTTTCCGGCCGGCAAGCTTTCTTGTGCGCGTATTTGCTTGCCGACCGCGATTTTTCCTGTTCGCACTACTTACCGATGGTGCGTCTGTCCTATGAAGGCGAGAAATAAGCTGTTAAAAAAAAATACAGTTGAATTGTTTATACCAGTGGAACTAGTTAAAAAACCTCTTAATGTCAGTTCCTAGTTGTGCATCCCTAACACAAAAATCGATGCATGCCCCAAAAAGGGAAACTGTGTACCAATCTTCGTACTGGTTCCTTATTAACGGAGAATCCATATTCTCGTACAAATTACAAAGTGCTCGCATGGCTGTCTGTATCCACTCTTTATCGTAATGTCTATTGTTATCGTATGTCTCATCATCTTTAGATATGACGTCATCACGGTTGTACGTAGCTCTTTTAACGATTTTTTTCCGTATTTTTCCATCTCCTTGACAATCTCGTTTGGAACAGATGGAATACCGATACGATCCTTAGTTAACTCTTCCCATTCTATATCGGTGAATAATGATCTAACATTCACGTCGTCATAGTCCACAATATAGGAATGAGCGTGACTAATAATTGACAGTATCGTGAGTGATAAGATATGAATTAAAGAATTTAATTTTAAGAAACTCACTGCTCGTAATCCTTATTTTTGGCAAAATTGAAGAGAACATCCTCTACAATTTTGCCGGTACTCAAGCGCAACTTGGAATTATCTGGAATAGCGTAATAAGCTGCATTAAAAGCAACTTTGTCGACTTTTGGGGAGTTTTATCTTCTTTTTCCCTGTCATTTTCTCCATCCGTCTCATAATCAAGCTCTTCAAGTACTGATTCATTCTTAGACAACACAATATCTCCTCCACAATACGGACAAAATCTAATTGGTCCAAAGATATTAATCTAAAGAATAAAGAAATGTAAATCCTTCTTACCCTTTGCAAGAACCGATTTTAAACGTATTTACCTCCGTATTACAGTTGGAGCAACAAGGTGAACGTTCGTCCTGCTTATGCTGATTAATCTACAAAGAGTGAAAGTGTGAATTAAATAGTCAGAAATTTGATAAACGAAACATATTCTCAATGTAAAACTACCATACCTCATCCTCATCTGCCTTGTCCAAATTTCCGTTAGGTACAAAAAATGGGCTATTTTCGGCATCAGCGATTGCTGAGTTTGAGTCTACATCTATATTACTAGCAAGATCACTCGAAAAGTTACTTTCATTTCTTTTCAAAAGTTCTAATTGAGACTCATGAACGAATCTTGAGGTATCAATTAAGCGCTTGTTTCCTGTTTGTAAAAATTCTACGATGCCTTCGGCCTAAAAATTTGTATGAAGTTCAAAGTTAATTCAAATATCATCATGCAATCCTGGGATACAATCGCACGTTACCTCAACCAATTTTCGTTTTTTATGTAATCGACTAAGGTTTTGGTCTAAATTTTGATCTTCCCAGAAATTTGTGACTTCCTCCGAGGCTTTCTCATTCTTGGTTTAGAAAAGAAAAAAAATTGCAATTGTAAGATTTACATTTTACAGGCCAACTGTGTGTCCATCGGCGGAGCCGCAGCCTTTCATATGCGACTACCCAGAAAAAAAAGTAATTAAGTGTGGCGCATATGTGACAGTTAGGGTGTGATGAATAGGATTTTTCGACAAAAAAATTTGTCCCCCCCAGATACATAAGAAAAATGGGAAGACGGAAAGGTTGACACGGGTGATGAAAAATGTCACGTGATTTTTCT